>JANHFX010013049.1:13149-49614 GCA_027560015.1 Chloroceryle amazona | reverse complement strand
CCCTTGAGTTCATGGTATGGTTGAAGAGTGGAGACCTGGGTCACTGTAAGCCCATGAAACCAGTAGTTCTGAACACTTGATCAGCAGGCATTCATGTACCAGTCTGCATGGAGACAGTATTTTGTTCAGCATGTCATCTTAAATATTTCTCATTTCCTCACCATCTCCCACTCTTCCCCTGAGAGGATCTACATCCTCTGGCTAACTGTGACTCCCAATGGTTAATGAAAAAGCAATGCAAGTAGCTGATTTTTTGGGGCATCATATGTTCATCTTTGCTTCCTGATCTGGCTAGGAATCAGCTGAACCACTACAGCCATGGCCTGTAGCCAATGTTTTTGCAATAGCTGCAGTGTGTTGTCTGGTTGTAGGGCAATGGTGAGGATAAGCAAGCAGAATAAACGGGATCCTGGCTGTGATACCATGCTGTAGTGGCTCCTCTGATAGCTGGAAGGCTATGGGTATCCATGGGGGTCTTCTGCTGTGAGACTCAGTAGGCACATGCATGCTTTGCCACAACCAAAAAGACTTGTTGTGCTTTCAGAGGGAGTGGTTTTCTGATGGATGGTAGAGTCATGGAGCCTTGGTATAACAGTACTGTCTCTAAAGAGGATCAGAAAATAGAAAAAGACAAAAATTTCCCTCTCAGCTCTGCTTTCCAGGAGTGGACAAACTTGTTTAACTCTAAGGTGCCTTCCCCACTCCCGCCCCAAGTTGTCTCTTGCATCAGCATGCATTTAATGTTTCTTTAAGTAGCTGCTTTGTCCTATTTATTTTTTTTTTTTCTCTTTATTGCTCTCCCTGCAAGCAGGGATATTGAGTTTCAAACCTGGAGAAAGTAGGTGTTTTCAAAACATCTGTTCTGGCTGGCAGTGTCATAAATGACACAGGCAAAAACGTCAGTCGCTGCTCCAAGAGGAATGCAGGAGCATTTCATCTCTCCTGCGCCTCATTCCTTTCCAGTATGCTACTGAGCCATGAAACACTCCCTGAGAGAAGTGATAGGAGTCACATTGCTTGTAGCTTTGAAAAACTGAACTGAGGAAAGAGATAAAAGACCAAAGAGAAAGGACACAATTTTACAGCTTTCTTCAGGGGCTAAGTGAGCTGATCAGTTGGTTTCATCACAATGGCTTGATTTTCTCGCAGACTCAATCCTACAGTTTTTTTGCAGACTAAAGGAATGACCACTGGTTCCTCCTCCCTTCTGCCAGGGACACAGTCTTAGCATCTCTCCAAGGAGAAAGGAGGCACAACAACTTTAACTATCACTTCCTCACACCATCAGGAGTCCTCTATGGGAACTGATCTCCTGCTCAGCACAAGCAACTGATCCTACAACTGAAAACTTGAGCAGTTGTTCTGAGGGGGTGTTTAACTGCTGAACTACTGACTGCTTAGGACAAGGTCCCTGCAGGGAAGGACTGAAATACCTCTAAAGAAAATCATTGCTCTGGGAGGTCCGAATCTCTTCTTGCACACTTTCTCTTGCTCTCTGCTGGCTTCCAGCCTCCCCAGTCATTGCTGCTTGATACTTAGATAGCTGAGTTTCTGCATTCACTCCCTTTTCAGAGCAAAGAGAGGTGGTGAAGCTGTTTGATTTTGATGTGGTAGGTGAGATAAGATTTCTCCCCCTTGCCCTCTTCTTTTTCTCCCTGAGCGGCTGCTGTCCTTGCAGTTCTCAGGACTTGACTAGCAGAGTTTTTAAATGAAGTGAAAGTCTTAATGTGAGGTGAATCCCAAGACCACAAACAGTTTGGACTTCAAACAGTGAGAAAATTGGCGCCGAATGATTCCGCACACAAAGCAGAAAACTTTCATTTCCTGCAGGCAGGATGGAATTGACTGTTATATTAAGACTTCAGAAGGAGCACTGCCCTGGAGTAATTTCACTGCTGTCAGGCAGTGTTGACATCTAGATTAACCTCTGTGCAGTGAATTTTACAGCAAAGCTTATTGTAATGCATGGGGGGTATCTCCTGAAAATCCCAGCTGAATCCCATAGCATCCCACCCTTCTGCACAGGAGAAAGGGTCGGGGGGAGCAGCCACTCTCATTTTTGACCCCAGCAGAGCATGACTCTAACCTTATCCCGACCAGTTCTGCTGAAACTGATTTTCTACCATGCTAAAGTGACAGTAGCTCCAGCCTGTTTTGTTTTGTTTTTTAATTCCCCAAAGAGGTTTACATCACAAGGCTGACATTTTTTTGCCAGTGACAAACAGCTTCCTTCACTCATCCACCCAGCCACTCAGTCCTAATTAAAAAGCACTAGTTAACCAGTGGCAATTAGCTGCTTGCACTGATTAACGCCAACACATACAATTCCCACACACAGTGCTCTGATCCAGGATTAAATGGCGGACAAACTCCCAGCTGATGTGAGATGATGGCATCCAAACCTACCCACCAGTCCATAGGCACGCTATTAACTCTTGTCTACCAAACCAAAACTGCATCAATTAAAGAAGTTCACACAGTTCATTCAGTACAAGCCAGAGGACATTGCAGAAGTCTCTTGATTCCTGAACTGAATGCTCCCACTGTTAGGTTGGAAGCATAGGGCAGACTCCAAGGCCTTTTGTCTTTTGCTGTAAGAGTAGGTCGAGCAGCAAGATTTCCCAGGATGGAGCACAACAACTTCTTCACTCGTGTGTGTGTAGAGATAATCCCATCTGTGGTTCTCAAGTGCACCTCTGAGATGCACTTTGGAAAAAAAACAAACCAACACACTGGTGTTTAAAAAAAAAATGGAAGAAGAAGGGAAGGTTTTGTTTGTATGTTTTTGCCACACCTTGTTACTATATGCAGACATTGCTCTGCAGTCATCTGCAGGAGGTTCTAGACGGGAGTCAAGATATCAGGTGCCAAACAGATTAGATACTAACCCTAAGGGTAAATTCTCAGTAATACTTCTAGAAATCTCCCAGAGACCACCCATCCTCCCACCCACAGGTGTTCATAGTAGGCTTACTGTGGTATGTGTAAAAGGCTTTGGCTAGCCTATGAAGAGGGGACGTGCCTGTAGTTTCTCCTCATCTTCAGATGGAGTTGTGTGTCCCTAGCATTTCTGTAATCAGGCCCATCAGGAAGATTTACTACCCCCAATCAGAATACAGCTGAAAAGGCTACCCAAGGTTATAGAGAAGGTCAAGCTGTTGCTTTGGACTGGAATTTGCTTTGGAAGGAATTTGATGGACCAATTTAACCACCACAGCACATCAAAACCTGGTGGCTTCATTTAAAAAGTAATCAGTATTGTATTTCGCTTTAGACATCCGTGCATTAGTGTTCTGCAAATATGATTTCCTCTTTGTTTGCATTATTGATGCCATAAAATGTCAGACACATTAAAGAAAAAAAAAAAGAGGCCAACCTTTGGGGTTTGGAATGATTCTGGCTGAATTGCAGTTGGGCTACTTTTCTTTTTATTTCCCATGGTAGCGATGCACTGTTACTCATTCTGCTATTGCTTTACAAAGAGTTCTCTGTAAGTGTATTTATTCAGCCAACTATATTTCAGGAAACACATAACCTTGATATTTTTTTTCTGTATGTGGCAGCGTGTGTATATGTGTGTTGGCGTGGGTGGAGGGGGGAGGTGGAACTTTTACAAAAGCCCTCTCATGTCTAGGAGTATGTTGGCTTTGAGCAATACTGTGTGACTCCCTTCTGCTCAGGTGATTGGTTTGATTTAATCTCAAGAACTGCCTTTTGTGATCAGGATTTGAGGTTGTCTAGTTTTGCACTGCCCAGAATCTGTCATCTGCTTTCACCATTCAGCAGCCATCTGCTATCCACGATGGTTTCTAGATGTCTATGCCACAGGGATTACACAGCACTCAAGTCTCAGGTATGCGATAGATGAGTTTTAGCTCTCATCCTGGACGAATGGCAAGTTTGCAGATTTAGTTTGGTTCCTACACTCCTCCCCACTCAAATCTCACTGACTACTGTTCCCAGGGCAAATATTTTTAACTGCTCAGTGCTTTTTCTTCCAGACCATTGAAGAGCAATGGCTTTGACAGCCATATGCTTTCAGCTTCACCTCTCCATAACAAATGCTGATCCATTGTACAATTTTTCTGTGAACCTTTTGGAAGAATATTCTCCCTCTTAAAAATCTGAAAAAATCCCCAAGTCTTCTGTCTTACTGAAAGTAAAAGTGAAAATAATAGGGTAGAATTATCTCCCTTATGTAGGGATTTTCCTCAGTGCTAGTATTTCTTTTCAGCTTTTCCTTTCAGTGACAGCAAGACTTGGGAGCAGGGGGAGAGGGATACAGAGGAGCAGTCTAAGAAGGGACTCAGATAGGACATAGTCTGCAAGGGCATCTGTTCTCTATTAGGCCCTTGCCAGCTTCATACAACAAGAACTGCCCAGCTTTTCATGAGTAGCTTCCTTCCCAGCTCTCTTGTTCCCACTCCAGTTCTGAGGAATAACCTTCAGATCTCCTTATCTTCACCATTCCATTTCAGGAGTATCCAAACATCCTGAAGAAGAGATAACAGGTCTGAAGTGGTGTGTAATTTAGTATATTTCTGCCCCTTTTTCACTTGGGGCAAAGATAGGGAAAGTGGCAGAATAGAAAAATTATTTTCCCCAACAAGAGTGATCCAGTTTGTTTTTAAACTTGGATATTTAAGGTGCCATGAAGCAGTACCTATAAATATGCCTTAAAATGTTGTATGAGCACAAGGAGTCTATTTGATTTTGGTTTTATGCCTGTAATTTCTCTCACCAAGAATTCAGCTGTTACTCAGCTCCCAGCAGGTTGTTCTGATTGCTGGAGAGATGGCTGGGATTGATTCTGACTGTGACCTGTTCGAGTCCAGCCTCATTCTTATGTAGCTAGATTGAGACAATAGAAATAATCAGCAAGGGACCAAATTGTTGTTCCCATGTAACTAAATCATCTTGTGCAACACCTTGCTAAACCTTGAAGGGGTTGAACACCCACAACTTTGTTTGAAGTCAGTAACGGCTGTGGATACTGAGAGGCACTGAAGATCTCTATGATGTTAGGAACAGAACAGCAGGAGAGAGGAAGAGAAATACTACAATAAAAAAAAAAAAAAAAAAAAAAAGAACAAACCAAAACGAAACAAATATTATCTCAGAAAAGACATTGGTTGGTTTATAATACAAGAAAATCCACTGCTTTATGTGAGAAAAGACTCAAGAGTATTCACCCTGGCAACCAAGAACATTTGCCATCAGGACAGGAGCAGCTCTCTATCCTACAAACCTCCTCTCATTTTTAATTTCCTATTTCTTCTTCTTCAGCTAATACAGAACAAATCCTGGTTTATGGCTTTCTTGAAAACTGAAATTAAGGTAAGAGGCAGATTTAGGAGAAGAAGAGAGAGACCAGATCCTACTGGATGATACAGCAGCTTTGTAGCCCAGCGCCTTTTCAGTAGCAAGTGCCTGGTGTGCTCCTTGCTTATTTATATTTCAAACAACCCCTGTCTGGTGCAAGTAGAGTTCCCAATGAGGATAAACCATTTCCGTCCCCGAGAACAGTAAGAAAAAGCTCCTCGTGAGCGGGAGGGTTTAGCGGATTTTGGCCGCCGGGTCAGGACCGCGGACAGCGGCACCCGCCGCTCGCCCCCCCGCTCCCTTCTCGCCCTCTCCCGCGTCGGCTCCGCCTCCCACCGAGCTCCGCTTCTCACGAAAAAACTCCGCTTCCGAAGAACAGGGGAACCTCATGCCCACACCGGTCAGGGCACGGTTGCCTCACCCTTCATTCTCCTCTCCCATCATTTTTTTCTCGTGTGAAATCATTGGCTGGTATCTTGTTTTCAAGTGGTGGAGATGGGATGGTTTAAAATGCAAAACAATACAAACCATTTTTTTCCTTCGGAATTGAAGTCTCTGCCCCACTTCTTCCTGCACGGGTGTTCCACCTATGAAGGCTTCATCTCTAATTTGGACTGTGAGAGGTTCCTATCTTTCTCATCTATTGGGACAGTTTGATAAATGGAGATGTGCTAGCCCTTTAGAAATAAGAGTATTTATTTCATCGGCTACATCATGTGATTCAGCGTTGGCCATCAACTAAATTTACTGTTGGTAAAGGGTAAATGGACAAATCTTGTGGAAAATTCAAAGGAGCATATAAACGGTACTCTGCCCCCTGAAAGTTATTTTGACATCAATCCATAAAAAATCCACATTACTATGTAGTAGAGAGTTGTCAGAGAGCCAGCCAACGATGAAGAGCCATGCAGGGAAGATCAGGCATCAACAGGCATGGCTCCAAAAGGAGGAGTCACATCTCATACAAAAAAATAGGCAGGTACCTCAGTATCCAGCTTGCTCAGGCTGCATACTTGGAGTTTCATCCCACTTGTTTTCCTGGATCACACTAAGGCAGATAGATCCTCAAACTAGGGTTGAACATCTCCTGAACCTCATCCTGGTACAAAGGTATTGGGCAAAAGCATGCAGGCCCATTCCATCCCTGAAAAATCTAGTGTGATGAAAAATCAAGAAAAGTGGGCCAGAAAGTTGGTGTGTCCCACCCTGGTCAACACATGCTGCTTCCTAGAAGCAGTTTCGTCTGTATCCTATCTCCCAGGTACTTCCCAGCTGTGGCTGGCAGTTACTACAATGGGACATCTGGATGGAGATAGTGAGGACTGGGAAGTGCCTGAGACACAACACCTCAAAACTTGTAACAGTAGTGAAAATGAGGAATTGAGGCCAAACTTCTGATGCTTAGGGCGAGCTGGAAGTCAGAAAGCTTGCAAGTGATGGCAAAGATCATTTAATAAGGAGCTCAGAGAATAAATGGTGCTAAGGAAAAGGAGCAAAGAAGCCTACTGGGACACATGGAGAAGAAAGAAATGGGCAAGGACTTAATTCCCAGTAAGGGGTCAGTGATCATGAAGATAATGAAAGTCATATGTGAGCTGTGGCAAAGCAGAAAAAAGTCCTGGGAGTTCTCAGGGAAGAACTATGGATGTGAGGAAGCAGTCGCTACAGAACGATGCGTGCTCATCTAAAGAAGTCCTGAACGTTTCTCCAAACCTTCAGCCTTCCTAGGCTTCTTCCAGACCCAGCTTCTCTGCCTTAAACTCTTAAAATTACCATAATTTCCACTGCATTTATTCTGCTCTCTGATGGCTCTGGTTTCAGTACAAGCAGAGTAGATTGTTTAGCTCTCCCTGCTCAGCCTCCACACCCAGACAATTCCCTGTGTGAAGGAGAATTGCCTATTTTATTTTTTTTCTCAGAAATATCCTTTAAATTTTCATCTGAACTGGGAGGCAATTTCTTGCATGACAGCTTTGCATAGATAGGCTTAAAGCAGAACCAAAAAAAAGAAAAAAAAAAAAGCAGCACTAAATTTGCTGCCCCTCCCCCACCTTGTCTTAATGAAGTGTTATTTTACATAAGTTATTTTAATATAAATGAAGGCTTGACATTGATTTGGCTTTCGGTGAGTGTTACAGCTGCCTCTGTCTCTTCTGGGTCAGGCAAGAAGGCAGGCTTTCCCCAGGTAAAGGTTGAGGATGCACAGCCTTCTTGGGGCCTTCAGGCTGTGTTTGGGGTGGAATTTAGGGGCTTCATTGTGCCGTTGCCTCTGGTAATTCCTGCAAGATGTCCGTGTTGAAGCAGTATGGTCCTGGTCTGGCCTGTGTGGCAGTGTGGTGGCCTAGGCAGAGAAACCACTGACTTCCTGTGCTGGCACTCCTGCCACAAGGAGAAACACCCAGCCTCCAGAAAACTGCAAGGGTAGACTAAACTTCCAGAAAACTACTCCTACACCCATTTGAAGTGCCCTTCAATGACGCAGGCAGGCTTGGACCCCAGAAGGTGCTGCTCCACAGCTCGCTCTGGCAGGCGAGCTGGTACTGAGAGAAGGATGGGGCTACATCTCAGAGGAGAGACATTTTGATGGCATTTTTGTTGTTACAATTATTTAAACGATCTTATTTTAATCTCAATTAATGTCACTGAAAGTCTGCATGAGCAGAAAACAAATCCTCTGGTGATGTTTGCAGAATTAATTTTTTTTGGCAGATTTTTTTTTTTTTTTACTCCATGCGACAATTCACATGTTTGCTTAGTTAAGTTTTTTCTGGTTTGGTTGTTTTCTGGTTTTTTCCACATCTTTTGACTCCTACTTGCCATTTTGCAACTGAATTGCTGGTTCTCAACCTTTTGCATCCTGCCAGTCTCCCCTTCTCTAAATCAAAACTCACCATTTTCCCCTGATGGGAACAACCCAGGTTATCCCTGATGAGAACAAGGTGGTCATGATCTCTGCCTGCCCATCCCACCTCCACTGGCTCCAGCTCAGAGGATGAGGAACTGGGATCTGAGTATTGGCCAAGGTAGGCCTGTTTCTCCCTTATCTGCCACACCATGTACATTGAGCACGCTGCTACCCTGGAAGGGGATGACTGATACAGTGTTAGTCAGACTTACAAGAAGACTTTTTAAATTAAGGATTTGCAGTGAGGACAAGGGACCTTTTAAAGTGCTGAGGTATTTACCCTCCCCACACCTTCCCTTCCTTCCCTGCCCTGCTTTGTCCCCTTCCCTCTCCCCAGCCTTGAAATGAAACAGAAAATTATTTTTTTAAAACTGTGTCGATAATTTATGTTTAGTATAAAGGATGATTTAATGGAATCACCAAAGGTCATTTTTTTTCATCTCTGTGTTACTGCCCCAGCCCCAGAGGCTGTGCATCCCCTTTTCCCCATAGCTCCACCACCCTCCCTTTCATTCACCTCACACATCCCTCCATCACCACCCCACCACAGCATACCACACACCAGAAACCTGCTTCAGGTTCAGCCAATGACCATTGGAGAACAGAGATTTCAAACCAAAACCTCCACTCCAGACCACCACAAACTGGAATCATTTCCACCTTGAAAACAGTCAGTTGCTGCAAATGAAAGGCAGACTCATTTCTTGAATTATGTAAGGTTTTTTTTAAGCCTTTTATACCTATTTACGTGTGCGCGTGCGTGCACCACGCGTACACAGTGGTACATGTGTGCACAGATGCACACAAACTCTCTCTCAAATATAAATATATTGTATGTTAGAGCTGTAAATATTCCTCAGTCATGTGTCTATGTCGTCTTCAAAGTATCATATCCTCAAGTGTTATGTTATCAACTCCATTTATTGATTGATGAAACTATGTGTAGACCTGTACCCTCCCGACATAGTTTATGTAGCTCTCTCTTCTCAAATAAAGTACAAAACTACCATTAGCAGGTCCTCCTCTCTGTTTTGTTCCATGCTGAACACTTGGCTTGATTCATAAAAATCTATGCTGAAAACTGATGGAATTTTCAGCTATCCCAACAGCGCAGGAACTTCCAGATGATGCTTTAGGACTTGTGTATTCCTGGTCAGGCCAGCAAGTATAAAGTTAACAAAATGTAAAAATCTGTAGGTGAAATACAGTCCCAGCTGCAGTAATTGAAGGTCTCACTGCTGACCCGATTCATTATTTCTACCTACCCCCTGGTGCAGCCTACACCAACCATAGTTCACTTCATCTTGGTAGATACTACAGGAGTCCATGCAGCTCCTCCCCTCTGTCAGTGGGTCTCCACATCACTACATCAAGCAGCCCTCCCACGGTGCAGAAAGGTCTCCTTAACTTAAAAGGATCCAGTCACTTGGTCATCATGTTTTTGGTTTGGTGTTGCCTGGATTGCTCAGCATCTAAACTCAACTCACCCAAGTAAATCTTGGGGCTGGGAACAATACTCAGGATTATTACAAAATCCACTGCTGTCACTTACTTTCCCTTGACTCTTGACACTGGCTTCCTGCTGAAATCACAGGGACCAGAGAATATTTACCATTGCAAGTTGAAAAAAAGCCTTTGCGCAGATACACTTACTGGGCAAAACCGTAAAGGTGATTTGTGAAGCAACACTGAATTTACTGCAACTGACAGCAGACTCTAGCTGCCAGGAATTTGACTGACAATTTCTATTTATTTATATCCTGCTATACAATATCTGCCTTAATGTTGTAAATTTTTCTGATTGGAATTTCACAGTGTCTGCCTGGATATTTATTGATCATAAAATAATCTGCACAACCTGTTAAAGTCAAGGCAGGGAGAACGGATGCCCAAGAAATCACTCAATAGGATCTGGGTACCAGTGCCCAGGTAACAGAAGATGCTCAGATGCTATTTTTACACCATTATGTGTTACTGAAAGGCAACCTTTTGAACTGCTTTTGTACTGTTTCCCAAAAGCCTCTTCTGAAATGCTTCCAAGAGCCTGGTGTTGAGTTCCTACCAGCAACTCCATATGGTCCCTGCAACATGCCTCATTTGCAGCTCCTCACCATTGAGAAATCCCACTTTTACAATGAAATCTGGTGTTTTCACAACTGTTCACTGAGACAGCCCACGAGGGAAATGTTTGGCTCTTTCTGCAGCAGTAAGACCACTTCTTTTTTTTTTAATTATTATTTTTGGCAGGCAAAGACAGAAACATAACATTTCTGCCCACAGGGAAAAAATTGTGAAACTTGGTCCCAGATGGGAGTTCCCATATTGCCCGGTGAACAGAGTCCCTTATTTCGCTCACAGCATCAACTATGCAGCTTTCCAATATCTCCAATGGATGTTGCCTCCTAAGTTTAGGCTTTTTTTCTTGTATTGTTTTGGTTTGGTTTTGTTGGTCTTTTTTTGTTTTTTTGCTATGGGAGACCTTTGGTCCACAGCAGAAATTACAGATTTGTGCTCTCCTTCAGTGGGTGCACACATGAGCATAACTTGGTCATAGACAAACTCGCCCTTCCCTCGAGAAGTCTACAAATCTCACTGCCAGTCCAGCACACACCCACCTGCTCACCAACAGCCTTCCAGGATGATACCCCTTCCAACCTAGTGCACACAAATATACCCCACTACTGCAACCCACCACTTTTCTGCCTACTCTGGCTCTTGTTCAACAGGAGCCTGCTCTTCTCCCTAAAAAATGCTACACTAGTTATTCATTTTTGCTGCTTTCTTAGCCCACAATCCAGGCTGCACCCTCACTCCTCATCAAACACAGCTCCCTTCCCTTGCTTTACATCAGAATAATGAACTAGAAGCTGATGATTTGCATTTTAGCCATACTAGCTCTGGCCTGGAAGCCCGATGGACAGAGATCCTCTTTATTACTGATTTAAGGCATTTATGTGATAGAGAACTTTTAAAATTCATAAAAAAAAAATACAATAAAGAGGAAAATAAGAAAAAGAAACAAAACCACCTCACAGTTTGACCAAATTCCCCAAGAGTCACATTGTTCCGCCCTGTCCCAGTACCTATTACCATTTGTCTTTATGTATGTGAGATGAAGTGATTACATGGGCATGCAGCGGCTGGTGGAGCATCTAATGGGCTGGGAATGTAAACACACCAAAATAAACAGCAGCTGAGGCAGCCTACAACTGAGCTGTCAGTTTACAGGCAGATGCCCTGGATCGGACCATATCCGTAGCAGAAGGTAGGCGAAGGAAGAACTGGATCTGCCCAGGGCTCCCTGTACTTTGTTCCTGCCACAGCCACCCTGAATCAGCTCAGGCACACACAGTAACCTTTTCAAGCTCCCTAAAACCCTTCACAGATGTCATGGTTTAACCCTGGCTGGCAATTAAGCACCACGCAGCAGCTCGCTCACTCCTCCCCTCAGTGGGATGGGGTAGACAATCAGGGCAAAAAACAGTAAAACTTGTGGGTTGAGATAAAGACAGTTTAATAGGACAGAAAAGGAAGGAAAAAAAACCTAAACCAATAATATTATATACAAAACATGTGATGCACAATACAATTGCTCATCACCTCCCGACTGATGCCCAGCCAATCCCCAAACCACAGTGTCCCCTGGGAAACTCTCCCCAGTTTATATACTGGCCATGATGTCCAATGGTATGGAATACCCTTTTGGCTCAGTTGGATCAACTGTGCTGGATGTCTCCCCTTCCAGGGATGCTTCTTGTGCATCCCCAGTCTCTGCTGGTAAAGTATGAGAAGCTGAAAAATACTTGACTTTATTAAACACTGCTTACTAACAACTAAAACATCAGCATGTTATCAACATTATTCGCACCCTAAATCCAAAACACAGCACTGTACCAGCTACTAGGAAGAATATTAATTCTACCCCAGCCAAAACCAGGACAACAGATTACCCTTTAGAAGGCAGGAAAAGCAAGCAGACCCCCACATCCCCTCTGGTTGGGGGGAAGGAGGGGTTCTGGCCTTCTCCCAGGTTGCAGAGAGAGACAGACGAAAGGTTAACACATGGGGTAATCACAAGGTAAAAGCACAAGGCGAGAGCAGGGGAAATGATTTCCTGCTGAATTGTGGCTGCTGTTATTCCCACAGAAAAGCAGCAGGTATTCAGGAGCTTCTCATTAGCCAGCAGGATTTCCATTAGGCTGTCTATTAACATTTTGTGGCCATAATAAACACCTATGTAATTAACACAGAAAAGGAGCCCTCTCTAGGCTAACAGAAGTGGCCAGAACAATCTGGGAATAGCACAGGTGGGCCAGTTCCTGCCTGGAAATTTCTGCAAGCAAAGGAATTGCTGTTCCATCCTTCTGAGACAAAATCCCTTGCAGAGAGTTAAGTTTAAAATTTTCCATCCTCCTAGCTTAGTCTAGGAGGACATCTACCTCTGCTTTGCAGCTGGAAAAAAACCCAAACATTACAGAGCAGGGTAGAAATTGTCCCTGAAAGTCCCCAGGGGAGATCCAGGACACCCCAGTATTGCCTAGCCCTCTGCCGTATCTCTGAGGAGCATTTTCCTGCTAAAAACTGATGGAGAAACAAATCCCTTAGGAACACATGCATGATCTCGGCTAGTAGATAAGCCCCAGGAGTCCCCATGGAAAAAAAAAGGGCTTATTATAAATTTGGCTTGTTTATAGCCATGAAGCACTTCAAGTCCACTGAGAACTGATGAATGATGGGGAAAACCAGAGGTGAACCACAACCTTCCCAATGCCTTAGTCACAGGCTTTCCATACGTTCTCCATCCCACCAAGGGCACGAACAACATTTCTGAGTATGGTGCTCACAGGGAGAGCTTACAGGTAGCAGTGGCTCCTCCACCGCCCTTGACCTCCTCCCCACCATTTGCCAAAGGTGCTGCTGCTAAGCCTGTGCACAGAAGATCGAGGACACATCACTTTGACAGGGCTGCTATCCCCCCCCCCCCCCCATTTCAGCCTCCTGCTGCTAAGAATATGTGTGCCCTTTACCGTAGCTTTGAAATAGAGGGAGACACTTTGGAATTCAATTAGTCAAACAGTTGCCACAGCAACAAAAACATATAAACTTAAATGATTTATACTCACAGACACTACTTCAAATAGGAATAAATTTAATACAGCAGCTGGGAATGAAATGCATTGTACAATAAGAAAATTGTATTTTTTCTCTCCCTGATGATAGGCCTCAAGGTCTTAATGCAATATAGATGAAAAAAGATATTTGGGCAGAAGGAAGCAGAATACATTGTGCTGTATGTACAATGCTTGCTTGGAGAGTATAACACATAATGAGCATGTACATCTAATCACAGAGCTGCGATTCTGTTTGCAGACAGCCACAGATCAAAGATTGCAGCTAGCAAATTGACTGTGTGGTTTCACTTTCTTTCTTTGGCTCTCTTCTATCACATGAGACCCTTCCTCTTAGGACACCCACCCACCCCAGGAGAAAAACAAATCTACCCTTATTCCAGCAGTGTCTCCCTCCACTACAGAGCCAGGTCCCAGCCTGGTAAAGTGAGATTTGTGAGGGTTTTTTTTTGTTGTTGTTTTTTTTTTTTTCTAGCAGAAATACTTTGATTCAAACATAATTCTGGGACTCTAATTCCAAGAAATGTGCAGGAGAATTTTTCCTCTTCAGGAAAACTACAAAAGTTTTCATGGAAATCTAGAATAGTCATTCAAAGTGACAGTCACCTGCAGGATTTTTGCCCATGAAAAGCTGAACACATAGTGATTGCCACCCTCCCTACAGCTCTCCACTGACTCTGAGTTGTCCTGGAGAGAACTACAGATACATGGGCTGTGAGGCTGCACAGGAAGTACATGGACAGGCCACTGGCATTAGCAGCAGTGCATCCTTAGCCTGGTACGTACAAATATATCTTTTTGCAAACAAAAAAGGTTTAATGAATGAAAAAGTGATTTAGGGGCTTAGGGGAGAATTATGGTTAATTTCCAGTAAACATGAATGGTCCAGAAGTTGTACAGAAATTGCCTCCTTCCTTTCTAAAGGCACAGCAGCTGATTTAACCCAGATCTGTGGAAAGCTGTGCACTTTCAGCTCATCTGCCTCTGTTGAAGTGCCAAACCCAGCTGCTGTCAGACCTTGGCAGTGCCTGGACCAGAAACAGCCAAGCAGTGCCTAAGAAAGTGGAGGTAAATGGAAGTTACCCTGTCTTAGGGCAACTGTTTCAAAGCCGTCACCTGCACCCACAAAGCCTGATCATCATGGGTACCCACTACTGTCAATGGGAGATGAGATTGCTAACACTCTTGGGAGGGCTCATGCAATGTTATGAGCAATTCGATGAGATCTTTCATCTGACCTGCTCAAGCAGACAGCGTTTATAGTGATCTTTATTTCCTGTCCAGATCATGCTCATAGCACTTTCCCTTGTACTTCACAAGAAATTAAACAAGATGAGTCCCACGTGTTTTGGGACCCTTTGTGCAAAGGAAATTTCTCTGGCTCAGATTATGTATTGAGTAAACATTGCAGGTGTAAGTACAAGAGGGAAAAGGCAGAAAAGTACCTCTGAGAGAAACAAAGTGCTTTCTTCTAAGTATAAACAGACAAAAATGCGGGCTATAGCTCTAACAGAAGTTACAGGCTCCTCAATGTAAAAAATCACTGGGCCAAGGTTTTCATGGTTTGTTTTAGGTAGGAGGTCAAGAGTGCTGCTCATTATTAGAGTCAGCAGGTGGAGTAGAGAGTTCAGGATGCTTTGGGCACAGATTGAGATTGACACCTGCAATTCTCTTTGGCAGCTTTGGAAAGGAAAGCACGCAGATGCAGAACAACAACTAAACAAAGCTAATAATGAAATCATATTTATGTAGGCAGGAAGGAAGCTCAATTGCCAGGAGAGTACTAAAGTCTACAAGTGTAAATACATACCAAATAAGTCAGCTTGACGAGATGCCAAGTTTGTTCAGCATAGTATGGCACTTCACTGCTCAAGTGCTCCTGCAGGAGGGAAACCAGGAAAATGTCAAAAAGGTCAGTGGGTGAAACGTGTAGCTCCATCAGTAAACTATGCAAACAAGCTCATGTCAGTAGGATTTAGTACTGTCTTTTCAAAGTGCTTCTTGGTCCCATCATATTAAAGCATGAGTGTTTTGTTCCAGAGCTCTGGGTACTACCAATCTAGAGCTTGCTGCTCTCTTCGCATGGCAAAGCAGAAAGCCCCACAATTTATGGATGAAGGAGCTGACATAGTGAGTTTCCCTACCTGAAGGTTTTGTATTTCAAGCACAAATTCAGAGAAACAAACATCTTTCAGATGGAAATATTGACATCATGAGGCATGTGGTGGGGCAAGTGGATGAGGATCTGTGGAACTTGTATAGCAAATATTTGACTATGAAGGAGCCAAGACAACAAAATAAATTTGTAGCTTTAGAATCTCTCTGAGCTGCACTTTCAGACCAGACTATTCACAGACCCCAACTCAAGGGGAAAAAAAACCCTCTCCCATACAATAAGCAGTACAAGTATCTTTGAAGATGTCTAGAGTGAAAATCAGAACCATTGAGATATTTGGATCCTGGATCAATCTTCCACAGAGGTTGCAAAAGGCAAGATCCTAAACTGCTGAAACATGGAGCTGAGCCTGTAACAGCAAAAGTCTTGACTCATGTGGGAAGTTCCCTTCATCTCCCTGTTCCTATGAAGGTAACATCTGTTCTGCGCTTTCCCTGCTCCATCCCTCTTTGGTATCATGGCACAGAGAACAGCATGCTGGTATGTCCATCCCTGCTCCACTCCTTCTGGATCAGGGGACAGAGCAGTTCAGCAGCTGGCTCCCCAAGCCACAGACTACATCTATCATCATCTCTACATGCTCTTACGCAGCTGGCTCTCCTGATGATAATGTGCTCTACAGTTTCCCTTGCTGGTGTGGCTTATGTTAATACTCCATTAACATTGCTAATCAGAGACAGACTTCTGGCAGCATCTCCAGGGGATGAGCAAATGTTGTCCTATGCCTTTTAGTTTAGGTGATCAGACTTTCAGATGAAATCCATTCCCAACATCTCTGATTTCAGCAATTAAATGAGCCTGCAACATCTGGGAGCTGTTCAATGCTGGATGCATGTGGTTCCTACTGCTCCAAAATAAGTCCTTTTAAACCCTCTTTTATGCCAACCCTCATTTGTCATACATGACATTTGGAACTTTAATTCACTTGGGAAATCAAAGGCTGATAGAAGATAAGATTGAATCAAATCAAAGATAAAAGGTACAGAAGGTCCTGAAGGTCTAAAAGTGCAGGCTGCTTCTTCCCAAGAGATGAAAACCTCAGTATGACAAACTTCAGTCACAAGAGATGAAAACTGAGACACATGATGCATGTCATCCATTAGAGCCTCGAGCAGGTTCGCAGGGTGCCTTCTAATTGCACTGTGGCTACTGTATTTCTTATTCCCCTGGGACTTAAGTCTTCTGAAGAAGCCCCTGGAAGGAGATCAGCAGCCAGTTTTTGACCTGATCCTACTGCCTTTTGGCACTGCTTCTTTGCTCTCCTCTTCTCTATCATTTTCCCAGTTCAGCTTACCCCACCCATAAATCTAGACTTTATTTTTATCTGTTCCTTCTTAGATTTCAGGAATACTTCATAATGCCTTTTAGCTTTGCAAAAGGAGACTAGTTATATTTAGATTAAGTAGAATCTGGTACCATGATATATTTGGTCTCAAGAAATTGCTGGGAAGCTCTAGCTGCATAGGTACCAGGAAGGCAACTGCTCATTAATGCAATTTTCAAATCACCTCAGACTTTAGGTGGACTGCCATTCTCCACAGGATTCAGAGTATAAAATTAATGTTTGTTTAACAGAGGAGAAAAAGCAAAGGCCTACACAGTAGAAATAACTTTATTTCCAAGGAAAATATCATAAATGGGACTGAATGAAACACAAATATTGATAGGAGATGTAATGCCTGAAAACCTCCCCAACTCCCTCAGCAACCCGCAACAGCTGAGCGGGAGGAGGATGCAGTTAAACCAGTGAAACAGGGAGTCTGATCAGCAAATTTATGCTCTCAAACAGGTGCATAAATCCATTTATTGGCCAAAATTAGGACAAGCTTCCTCTTTATTTTTCCCTTTCCTTTCCCCTCGCAGTCTCCCTACAGCTCATGACTTCTTGTCTTAAATGGAAGGCACTTCCATGACAGGAAGCAACGCTTGCTGCTGATTCTCAGTCATATGGATACAAGGAGAGAGCTCAGTTTTAACCAGCAGCTTCAGCCCAGTTACATCTCACAGCAAAGCCAACACTTGACTTTCCCAAAAAAACCAATTCAATTTACAGTAAAAGGAGAACTCACAAATAAACAATCTACATCAGTATCTAAATGATTAAGTGGTATATGACTTGCATCCATTTGGAAAGACTTCTCCAAAGCCCTAGCAGTCTCACCAGAACCTATTTAGATGCGCAGCTGAGACATGCAGTAGCTGTGGGGTTTATTTCAAAGGCTTCAGGAGTGTGGTTTCTGTGCCCCCTCCTTTTAAAGATCTGAATTCCAATTTCAGCTAAGGATGTATCACGGTCACTGGAGATGGAGAAAACCATGTGCATGCATGCAAGGTCCATGGCACATGGATACAACCTTCAGTCACTGCTTGGAAGTGACTTCTAATACATCAGCTTATTGCTATAGTAATGTGCTTTGAAGCCATTAATTAACTTGCTGCTCTCTCCATCATTCATGTCTACTTAGAAGAACTGCAGACCTGAAAAAGCTATGTGTGAAAGGCTGACATTTCTGTGGGATGTAGCCGAGCAGACCGTGGGCAGGTGCTATGAAAACTTCCTCATACAGTGCTTCAGTGCAGCTTCATTGCATCCTGTGGCATCAGACCAGTGCTGCCAGAGCAACATTCTCTTGTTCTGCCAGACTTAGTTCAACTGCCTCCCCCTAAAAACACTGCCACTGGGATATCCCAAATCTCAGTTCCATGGTCCTTGGCTCTACAGACTCACATTCTACCTTAGTGGATAATGCCAATTAACAGAAGACGAAAAAATGTGTAGGGAAAAAACTTACCTGCTCCTCCTAGACATAAATTGTAACCTCTCTCCAATTTATTCCTTATTCAACTGTTTTCATCAGCCTGTTTATGAATTTCTACCTTCTTGGGCTAGAGCTTGTTCACAAGTAGTTTAAGACATGTCCTCCATATTCAGTGCCTGGGCATGACTGAACAGCTCATTCACAGACACTACAACTCTTCCCTGGCTGGTTGAGGGTTAACCGCCTCAAGAGAGAACTGAGACCCAAAGACTCAGTGCCTCCTATGCTGTTCTGCAATATTAACTATTCTGCAATTCACTTCTGTTTTGTTTCAGCAGCTTCCCTCACTGAATCATCAGAGAGCAAAATTGCTTCAAAATAATAACCAGCTACGTGGAAGGTTATTTGGAGAGGGAAAAGCAGAGTTTTACTCTACATTTACATAACTCTCAACTCACACATTTCATTCGCAGAGAAAAGTGTGCTTACACCTCTTTCTTCAGAGCCAGCACCTCAGGAGCCCACCCTCTCAGCCCGACCTCTGCTTCCTCTCTTTACAGATGAAACACCCTCCCTTATGTAATACAGATATCATTGCAAAGACTTTCAGCTCAAGAAGGAAAATTTTCTGGGTTAAGAACAGTAATGAATGGATTTTAGGCAAACACACCTCACCTAACATGGTGGGGTTGCTTCAAGTTAGTACTTCTGAAACCTGTAATAGACTAGTCCTGTCAAAACATATAACATCTCTGGCTTTGACTAACATCACTGCACACTCTGAAGCAGCTCTATCCAGTGGATAAAAAGTACATTTGTAAGATTTCCGTGGTACTTGTCTCTCTCTTTCATGTACACAGACGAATCTTAAAGTACAGATTAATATTTAAACAATCAGGACTACAAGTATCTTCCAACCTTCCTGGACAAGAAAGTTCTTGAATGGAAAAACAGAGTGGGGAAAATGCACAAGGGAAAAAAACCCCTCTTTTCAAATGGGAATTCACTTTTAATTTCCGCTCCCTTTGATATAACCAGGATTAACTGCATTTCATCCCCTTCTAAAGGACATGTTGGGTTCCCAGCTGCTTTTCCACTATCAATCCCTGGAGAACAAAGCTTAGGAAGTTAAATGAGTTTGGGAATCTCATCTTCGCTTTTAATTAATTTGAAATTAATGTACACTAATGACAGCACCCAAGCAAGATTGCCAAAACTTTCCATGTCTGCTTAAGGAAGGGTGAACACAAAAGAGATTGGGATCTCACCAACAGCTTTAACTTTAGTTGCTGCAGCTACGGCCAAAACCTTGGGGTGGAATAAGGTCTGAAGGGTTCAGCAGTTATGTCCATACACCCCTGGAAGGCCTGTCAGAGTCTTGCCAGCAAGAGAGCATCTCGCTGAGTTCAGACTGCAAGGAGCTGAACTGCTGTTTCCCTTTTTAGAGCCACACTTCCAGCTTTTCCTGTTTGTTTCACATGAATTATGAAACTACAAATGCATTTCAAGTCCCTCATGTGGAAAACACGACCAAAACCAGCCTGGTGATCTTATTTTCCTACCATTATTCTCACTCATGGGTGGCAGGACCGGTGGAATCCTAGAAGGTTACTGTTCTGTTGGTTTTTAAAGGCAGAGTGGAGTCATATTGAGACAATGAGATGAGTGTTGTTAAGTTGCTTCTGGTGCTGACAAGGTGAGCTATGGAAAGACTAAGTGTTGGGCCAGGAATACTGAAAACCTGTGTCTGGAACTGAAGGCTGTTTAATCTGAGAACAGCTAACTCTAATTTTGGCAGAGAGTTTACAGGGGTTGGGGAAGCCATTCTGCAGAGAACCCAACCCTCCCTGTCAGAAGTAGTAAAAGTTCATCTCAAACCACAATACAGAAAAGATTGAGGGAAAAGATAAGCAGGGAAGTGGACTGGATTTGCTGATCTTACAATGAGATTCATTTAGAACCACTCCTAGTAAATGGAAAATAGAGCAGGGAGCCAGATCAGTACTGGAAATTAAGCCAAATGAGAAGGTAATGTGAGAGAAAGGATTTGTACCCATCAATCTATGTTAAAGGTCTACAGGAGAGACCTTGAGGATTCTGTGGTGGGGAAAGAATGAGTTTAAACAGAGCAACTCCCACTGCCCCAGTTCACTGGGAACCATTCGTCCATCACACCTCTGGCTGGCCTCTCATTCTGAGCCCACAGCTTCGCAGGAATTGGGCTCAGAGCATCAATCCCAGCAGTGTCTCCTTGCTTCACTGCAGTGCTTCTGTCTCCAGTCTCCTCCAGGCCCCCGCTTTGTCCATCCTCTCAGTGCAAGTGCAAATATAGAGTGTGTCTTGCTGTCCTATGGAGGAAGTCACTTGCTGCCAAAATGACAAGTTTCAGCCCGGGAACTGGGGTTACAGAGGTACCAATGACCACAGATAAGAAAGAGGAGAACTGATTCATCAGACAAGCTTTAATACTCACCTACTCTGGCCCCTGTGTCTGGTTATGCAGTCAGGGAGACAGATACTTGCAGACATATATAAGCACAGGCTGTAACCATAATTAAAAAGACCATGCCTAAAGAAAGCTTTTGTTCAGTTATGATCTAAGGCATTAGCACCAGCCTGGCTCTAATCTGCATTTGTTTGTGCAGGTAACCAGCTTGCAGCCTGAGGTTAACCTTAGAGTGCCTTTACAGATGTGGAAAGCGATTACCTCATTTAAATTAAACAAAGATTCCTATAGCTGCTGTTGTGAGATCGCTTCCTGTCTGTAATTGAGCACCAGCAAATTTACATGGGGGCTTTTGTGGTTGGGCGTAAGTTGTTTGCAAGATATTTTTACTGCCTGCGAGGGAATCTCTGAGAAAGGATGAAGCAGAATGTCTTGGAATGCAAAGTACTGAACTGGATTTTAACCACTGCACAACAGAAAATGGGTTATGCTTGGCTTTTTACTATTCAGCTGGTAGCAATAAAACAGTGCTTGGCTTACTCCTTTACAGAGCCAAGTTCTTTATCTTGAAAGAACAATAGTGAAAAAAAGGCCTGCAAAGGAAGGAGGCAGGCTTCTGCAAAGTCCCCAAGACTGCCTCAGAGCTGAACACAGGGGACTTAACTCCTCCACCTCCATCCCCTGAAATAGCATCTCTCTCCCCCGTTCCTCAGTGCACCCAGGGTCAGAAACGCTACAGTTCAGCCTTGTCTCTGGTTAGTGAGATAAGCATGAACGTGCCATTTACAGCTACTCATCTTAAGGGGCAGGGAGACAACTTCAGCTGCTTCTCAAGGCAGTGCTCACCAATAAAGCACAGAAGCAAAGTCCTTCCAGGCAGTAACGGTGCACAGCATTGCCTCTGCATTCTGGGAGCTCTCCACTAACCTCTGCAGAAGTACCTGACTGCATCGTTGGCAGCACTGGTATCTGGAAGGATGATGTTCACCCAGAGGCTCCTAATCTTAGCATCCACTTAAGGCAGAGAAGAGACAGGCCTCAACAGCAATGAATAGAAAGGGCTTCTTAAGTAAGACTGATGGGCACAGACAGATCCTCTGGTGCTCTGCTTCGCCAGCTCCCAGATCTGTATCAGCATCATACATTATATGGTCATCTTACTCCTTGGCTAGGGACACAGTCATGGTTCAGTGTTTTAATTAGCCTACTGCAGGCTATCTTGGTCATACAGGCTCACAGAGAGAAAGATAAACATTATGCAGAAATCATGTCAATTTATAAAATATTCAATTAAAGAAAACAAACAGTATAAACTAAGATCATCAGAGCTAGATGACAGGGAAACCATCCTGCTGAGAGTCAGCTGCCTCTGTCCTTGGGCAGGCTAACATATTACTTCTCTGCACTTCTTGTACCAGAAGGGATCAGGAAGAACAAGACCACCTGGGAGGTAAAGTTACAGAATAGGTAATTCAGCAAGTGGTTTTGACAGTTCAGTCCAGGGCCCCATCACCCGCTCAAGGATCAAAACATTGGTCTTCAAAGTTTTCTTCAAAGCAAGGGGAGGCACAGTCCACCTCAAGTTTATAATCATGAAAATTTCCATTTCTTTAAAACCTAGTCTCACCATTTTCAGTTCAGATGTCTGTAAATCACTGAAGTATAAAGCTGACTTTTAGAGGCTTCTCTTGCACCCACACCAATCTGAGACTTTCAAGCTCTGCTGAGGAAGGACTATTTTCTGATAGGGTGTGTGAAATGGGAGAAAGGATGCTGGGAACGAAAGCAGCAGCATGTTCTACCCCCAAGGTTGGGCACACAGCTGCAGGAGCAGCAACTACATTCAGGACTAGATCTCATAAAGGAAATGAGGAGTGGAGAAAATCACAGCATTTAGGGATGGAAAGGTCCATTTGCTCCCTCTCTCTCCTAGCCCACCAGTGACAGATTGCTCCCTTGCGCTTTGTCCTGTGTTTAATGACTCAAGCAACTAGGGCTTCCATCTACTCCCTCAGAGAATGACTCTACAGCTTCAGGAACCTCCATAGGAGGAAATTTTAGAGGCACAGCCTGTGTTTACCCCAGTATAACTAAGTGGGATGGAAAGTGGGGATGAGGGTAAATAGTGCCTTTAGTCTGTGATGTCTCTGGAGTACTTGGGGTAGGCTTGCATCAAACCTCCCGCCATCAGTGCTTCAGCAAAATCCTTTTTACCAGTGTGAGTCCCAACTGAGAGCTCAGCATCTGGGCCGTGATGACCTACCTCCTTCACTGCCAGCCTGTAAAGACCCTGGGGTGCATGCAGCACTTCTGTGTGCACCCCAGGCAGTGACAAAGCAGCGAGTGGAGAGCTACCTGTGCTGCCGGCTCTTGGCATTTCTTCTGCACCTTTTCCCAGCCTTTCTCTTGCAAGGCCAGTGCTGTTTTCAGAGAGGGAAAGGAAGCAGTGACCCTGTGAGTATTACAAATCGCTAAGCCTCTCTCTAGGGAGCAGAGAGACAGGACCGCTCTGGCCTCAGTAAGTTGCACATTGTGTTACTATCTGAGATTCTCATTATCTCCAATGGAAGCTGTGATTTGTTTCTCAGTTCTTGTTTCTCTTTGTACACAGTTGCCTCTCCTTTTAAAGGCAGTTTTTCCTAGGAGCTCTGGCCTCAAAGGTTCCTTTTTCTTCATGTGTGAATTACAGATGTCACAAACACCTCCGACATGGTGCATGATTCCTCATTCAAATGCAGACTAGCTGAGGGGGAAAACAAGTCTTTAGATCTATAGCATCCCCTGGGGATATAAGCATAGGACACACGTGTGCCAGTGATAAGCCAAACTAGACACTGGATGTCACCAGCACTCCACTGGAAACACAGAGGATGGAGCAGGTATCTGGCAGTAAAAACCTTCACTCTTAAAGCAAGCAGTCTGGTTAGCCAAAAGAAGTCTTGGCTGGGCATGAATTAACAAGGATCATCTAACGTACCCTAGAACCAGAATAAATCCAGCAAAAGAGACCCAGGTGAAGTGATGAAGGAAAAAGATGAAAGGAGATTGATATCCTAGCTTGGAGGGAAAAGCAAGACCAAGGACGGTGTAAGAATCTCCCAGATACCCAACAGTCTACAAGCCTTAACAACAGCCAAAGAAAATAGGTGGTGGGATGGAGGAGGCCATCCCTCTCCTGCAAATCCTGCACACAAATATGCCTTCAGGGATCTCCAGAAGGGAGAGTTTGTCAGTACAAATGAGAAATGCCTGCCATCATAAGCTGCCATCTCCCAATGAAGAAAACCTACCAATGCACATCAGCACCTTCACTTCCATGCTCATAGAAGCCTTCTGCCCCAAGACCCTATGCCAGTATAAGAGAAGAGTAACCTTGACAAGATCTCAACCTTGCTGCTGCTCAGATCTAGGCAAAGCCCCAGCTAACTCTCAATGACATCTGTGCACTGAGAAACACAGAGAGGCAAGGTGTCTGAGGAGAAGGGAATGTAACCTTCACGCATCAGATCCACTCTTCAATCCACAGTAGCACATTCACACTGTGTCTGATGCTTTCTGGAAGAGTCCCCACCTCCAAAACACGTGTTGCACAGGTGATCTGTTTGCTTCCTGCAGAAATGACTGGGATTACAAGCTGTGTTGGCAGTTTAGGTAGACATGATCCACACTAGGCTGTCAGACACAGAGCTCCTGGACAGGTACAAAAATGTAGATCTTCTCAATGCCCTGTAAGACTGAAGGTAGATTCCTCTGACTGGAGATGCTGGAGAGCTTAATGTCACAAAATGCTGTGTAAAAACAGGTATTCACACCTTTGTGTGTGCACTGACATCTCCTGCTGGATGGAAAAAACTAGCTCAACTGGATGGAAAGAAATGGCTTAACTACCCACTGCAGACTCAGTCCTGTCAACAACTAGAGTGGAGTCCCTTGTGAGCGAGTTGTGCTTTCACATCAAAAGATGGGATTTTGGTACACACCTCCCTCCCAGCTCTGCAGCAAAGATTTGGGCGGAGGCTACGAAACACAACACAAAGCTTAGGATGACTGTGGCTTTATTCCAGTTTGGGAGGGTGAAGGCTCCCACCAAGCTTTTCCTAACATGAAGAGCCTCCTACCTGGCTGCATAATTATGTTTCTGTGCCCAGCTGCTCTGTCTGGCTGCTTGTTTTAAGCTCTCCACTGTTTAATACCTGGCTTTGCTGGAGTGCCAAGGGAGACAGGCACTTGAACTGACTGCCACCCTTCTTTCTCTCTTCATAAACGAAAGCATGGGAGTGCTTCACTGGCCTTCTAAATAGAGAGGCTTGAAATTAAATTATAACATTGCTGATAATCAGCAGACCAGGGATTAAACTGATTGGGGCCCTGCCAGACCAGATTTAGCTTTCATTAAGTTCTGCCCGCAAATCAGACTTGCCCATACCCTTGCTCTCGAACTTACAATGTGCACAGGCGCACAGAGGGAGAGCAAAATCCAAAGTACTTTACTGTTTAAAATTCTAATCCTTTCAAGGTCCGGAAATACCTGGGGTCTAGCTACCATGCTGTCTATCCAACGTCTGCTGTTAGAAGTAAAAACCTGAAAGCAAGTCATTTACATGAGGGTTTAAGAGGGATGCAGAGAAACTACAAGAGCAGGGATGTAATCAGTAGCACAGAGAAAGTCTGAAAGGAGCTTGTCGATCCCTGTGAAATACAGCAAGAAGCTTATTTAATTTTTTTTTCTTGTGTGTGTAAATTTCCTAAACAGTTGACCTAAATGAGTTCTTACCATGATCAGATAGTCTAGGACAACAGAGTAATCCTTCTAATAGGATTACAGGCTGTGCTAAAGGAGACTTCAGGCTTTTCTACTCTGCACTGTACTACGTACACATAGGCACACAGATTTGTGTCCAGTACCTGCAAACCCAGTATTTTCCCTGTTCCCCATTTATCCCACTCATTACCCAGCTCTTCTCACCCCAGTTCTTCATTTCTCTACAGCTGTGATAAAGTAGTCACCAGTCTTAGGCTGAAAAGGGGAGAGGGAATAAATTAAAGAGCTGAAATCATAAAAATGGATAGATGAGGGACGGGTATTGCCCAATGCCAGCCATCCTTCCCAGTGCTGTTCTGCAAAAGAGCATAAAATCCAAGACTTGCAGGCAACACAAAAGCTGTCAGACCAACATATAGCAATTCAGCAGGAGGTCCCACAGAGCTTTGCAGACCTCCTGGTATGCTGGACCTGCGCAAACCAAACACCTTAATAGAGGCAAACACGGAGATATGCAACAGAGAACAAACAAAGTAGGACAGATCTACCTACCAGCTGTGGTTGGAAAGCTGCAGGGAAGTGTGAGGGAGTCTCTGCAGTGGGAACAAGAAAAGAAAGCAATGCACACACACAAAGGGAAGTTATTTCCTAATACAGTGACTGACTGTGAGCTCCCAGAGAAGGATATAGTCAGTAGTGTCTAATGCAGTCTTTAGTCCCATGCAAAGGGATGGAGAAGGTGGCTTGTAACTTCAGACTGCATGAGTGAGACCAATGCCAGTGTGCTGATAACAGCTTTCACAAATACGTTTTTCAAAGGTTGCTAAGAAGCACTTAGAGATGGTGCTGGAGAGAATTACAAAAACCAGATGCAGTGGGAAAAACGCCTTGCTGTGAGGGACTAAGAGGAGCTCAATTCACTTTATCAAAAAAGATAGTTGTGGGGGATAGCAACTTAGTAACTTCCAGCAGCAAAGGTCTCAAATATTAGAGAGGTTTCTTCTCCTATGCAGAAAGGCATAGGAAGAACCAACCGCAGCAGAAAGGTTAAAGTCAGATGAAGCCAAATGGTACATCAAGCCTCCATTTGCAATAATGAGGAATAGGAAGAAAGGACAGGTTCTCTTTCTTTTCTTTTTTTTTTTTTTACGTGCCTTTAAATTAGAACTTGGAAGACACTTGGAATTATCCCTGGGAGGCATCCTTCAGCTAAACACATTCCTGCATTCAATGCAGGAGAAAGCAAATAAAATGCACTGCCCTACAATATTTCAGGCTGCAGCCTAGATCAGGTGGTGGCCTGCAGACAGGTCTCTGCTGCAGGATTACTCTGTCCTGCCTGCCTTTCCCTGGGGATAGAGGGAACAGTTTATCCACCACTCAACAAACACCCAAAACCAACACCTTACTAAAACAAATGCCTCCTCTTGTGTTCATGCATGGACAGACACAGAGCAGTCCAGGCTCTTTTGAGTATGTATAGATCTGCATCTGAGAACATGTTCCTCAACACACACCAGCTTTCATGTTTATGTCTTAGCACAAGTGTCCTGGGTCTAATCCTAGTCCTGAAGGAGCACTAAGTGACAACACTTCATGGTGCTGAAGACTCACTTGAAGACATGGGTTAGTTCATAGTACAGTACTCATCAACCATATCACCTTCAAAGGACCCTCTGCCCAGCTCTCAGAAACCACCACTGCACCCAAGGACAGAGGACCTGAGCTCCTCCACCTGTTACCTACCTACCAAAACTAGTTCTACAGAGACATTGTTTTTTCTTTATTTTTAAAAAAGAGAATTAATGAAAAGCATCAGAACAGACACTTCATTTCTTTTGGCATCATAGACTTCACTTCCCAGAAACCAAAATGACGTCTCACAGCACAGCAAAGGGCTGTCAAATGAGAAGTTAATCCCAAAACCAATGGGAAAGGGAAAGAGGTTTGAAAGATTTAGAAATGACTTGTTGCTTGACCTCTAAAGAGGATGCTGGAGCCCTGGGTCAGCAGCTATCCTGTACCTGTGATCGAGTAGGTGACATAATACAGATGACTGTGGCTGAAAATTAATTGGTGTTATATCCCTTATAAATCTGGACTACCTGGCCAAAGCACAAGGCTCTCAGAGTGACTGAGAACTGCTGAAATATTCATAAGAATGAGATATTACTTTGGACAGCTGAAGCAGAGGATTGACTCTATCACTCCCTCTTCTTCTTCCAAAAATACAAAAGCTGCCTCAAAAGAAGGAAGCAAAACTTTTTTATTTCCACTTTTGCAAAGTGTTATTTTGAAATCAGAACTACTTTCACTTTTTGGAAGTATGTAATGCCTGCAGGCTGCACAGCTTCATAGGTGTGTATGCAATATATAATATAACTAAGACACAGGCTAGCACCCCTCAGCTCCCACCCCTGAACCACACACCCCTCTCCAGCAGCAGGACCATACTAACAATTACTTTTGAAGGGGAAGACAAGATGAAGGCATGAGATCCATTTTCAGATTCTGCAATAAGCCATTAAACACACTCACATGGTTAAGGTTTACTCTCAAAGCTCTCACATACACAGCAGTGGAAAGCTTGGCCCTGAAGCTTATCCGTGCTTTGGGAAGGGGAAATGAACAAGAGGAGATTTGTCACTGCCAAGAGAAGAAAGAGCTGCTGGAAACCTGTCCTTTCTGCAGCTCATCTCCCAGGTGAACTGAGGGTCTAATGAAGATGATTGGAGGGGAGAGGCTAGGGGAGCTGCACTGGTAACTAATCCAGGGAGGAGGAAATGAGAAGGAGAAAGGAAATGAAGAGAAGAAAACAGGTAAGGTGCTGAATTAAGAAAATCCAGGCATGTGAAGGAGATTTCCATTGTACCCTTGGTGTGGTTCAGCATTTTAACCCCCACCTCCCTAATCTGGTACCCGCCTAATATGCCTCCTTAGCAGAACCAGCCTGGAGTCTCCCAGCCATCTATCCACTGTCCAACCAGACAGGCATCTCCATGCTTAGCAGCACCTACTTGCTCACACAAGCCATGTTTCTCTTAAGTCTCAGCACTAGTTATGAAAAGGTCTACGAATGATATTATCTGTAAGATATTTTAGGATTATGTTAATAAAAGGAGTCTCATCCATCTTCTTCCTGCTGTCCTGCTCTCCCCAGTGTGGCTGTGGGATGATTTGCAACGTGCACTTGGGGAACACCATGTAGGCTGGCCAAGCTACAAGCTCCATCTTCACTGATGTGTTTGCACCCTGGCAAGACAGCATCTCTCACCTTAGAGTTTCCTTGCTTCTTAAGAGCTGTTTTTCACCATTTAGACATACAGAACTGCAGTTTCTTCACCCGCTGCCTAATAGTTATGAGAGGGTAGGGAAATGGGGGATATTTTTGCTCAGGGGACAAGGACAATGCAACAAGAATAATTACCCAGAGTCTAATACACAGCTGGGTCGCCACACCAGGCTGCATGAAATGCTTGTGTCCATCACCTACACAGTGGTAACTGCTGTGGCAAGTGCACTCAGAAACAACTAACACTCTACTTTTAGCTCTGACTTATCCCACCAAGCTCTTGGCATCATGAACCACTGCTCAGAGCTAAATGAAGATTCAGCCTATGCTTGTTAACAAGGTCAACATTTGGGAATGATCCTACCATCTCCTCATCAATGGCAATGGCTAAACTCAGCACAAGGAAAGGCCTGATCTCATTTCTTTACTGGCCCATTCGGGTAAATAGGAAAAAAAGTTCAGTACCCTTTCACTTGCATTATCAATATTAAATCATTCCAAGCCCACATCTGCTCCTCTTCCTCATTCCCCAGCTTCTTCCATCTACTCCAATGCATCCTTTCCAATGAGCAGCACTTGCTGTGTAACCAAGATCCAGGCCAGACCTGATCCTTTTCCAGCCCTAATCCCCAGGGCCCTCCCTGGCAGCTCCCATCAGCAGCAGATCAATTGCAGAAAGGGTTATTATTAAAACATCCATTTCTCCATTGTCTGGGGCTCTGCCACAGCTCTGAGCCACACAAAAGCTGTCGGCTGCAAGGATGACAGGGCTAGGTGAAAAGCTCTCCCCTCTCTGTTGTGTGATGGGTTGCACATCCAGCAGGATCAGCACTTCAATAGCAACGTGGAGAATTTTTAAAGGCATTTGTTTATCGTGGCCATGTGCCACCATTTAACTGCCTGAAAAGCCCAGGAGGGCACCTAAACACAATATCTTCCAGAGAGCGACAGTCAGGGCAGTCGTCACTTGGTATTAAGCAGACACCTTCAATACAGATGGAGAAGACTACAAAAGAAGCATTAAACCAGTAGTTACATCCCTCTCTTACCCTGGTGCCTGTTTCGACTCCTCAGCCTGTCATTAGGGGCTGCCATAGGGGATTGTGTCACAATCGAGAAGCATGAACAAACACAGGGAGAGAGCAGCTTCCACTCCCCCAGCAAGAAAAGCCTCTACAGCAGCACAGGGCAATGGGGTAGAGCTACTGGTACCCCTGAATCAGACAGAGACCTCACCTTTCCCTAAAGGTGATGGTAAAACCTGAGGAAGGCAGTTTCTTAGCATAAGAGAGGAAGAGTGTCATTTTAAGTTTGCTTTTGGATTTCTGGTATAGTTCTGCAAACACACCAGCTCCCAGTTGTTCGTGATGGGGAAGGCAGCATGATGGTCCCACCTTCCATGGGCTTGCTTCCAGCTACAGCTTTTAAAGCTGAGAGAATTTTTTTTAAGCTCACTCTGCCTCACCAGAGAGCTGTTCACCCCCCCTACCCTCCTCCAATTTGTTGGTATTATTTTCCTAGAGAAATCAAAAGGCAGAAAAATTATTTTATACTAAGTTTGAGGTTTTTCCCTCATCCTCTACTGCTTGGGTGGAGTGGCAAACCCCAGAAAATTCTGAAACATTCAAATAAACTTATTCCTCATATGAACACTCTGAGATGGTTTAGAGCAATGAAAAATTCCTCCTGTTCAAAACCTGCAGACTGTCAAAACTCCTCACAGAGCCGTTTTGACAAGCTCAAACTATAAACCCTGTAAGGTTCACTGCCCATTAATATTCTCAGATGATTCTTTCCTCTTTTTGATTGTTACCAAATGCAAACAGTTCTTCCAGACATTCTCATGTCTTCTAATGAACAAAAAAATTTAATACAGAAGACAGAAAAATAATCTGAATATCCAAGATCTCACAAGCAAGCTCTCAGTCTATCTATAACTAGGTGGCATGAGTTCATCATCCTTCCCAACAACTCCATACAGGTAAACAAAATGTATTTTCACACTGTTTTGCACGATGAATTTTGCACACGGTGAAATAGAGTTTGAGGGCATCTCCCTCTCCACCTTTCAGCATTACATAATTAAGCTTGTCCAACCAAAACAGACAGGGAGCTAACGTCTGTGCAGCACACTCGCAGGGATCCCCCACGGGGATCTTCACACCCAGGCTGACTGGTAAGGACATATCAGCAACATCCAGCAATCCCTACCAGTGAATGCGATCCCATGAGCACACCTGGAAGGAGCCTACGGGCCCCGCTTTGTGCACAGCCCTGTTATATCCCCTGGAAATATTTATGGAGAAGAACAGCACTTTTTCCATATGCTGTGAAGGTCTGTGCTTTGCACTCGTATTTTTAGTCAGTGTAGATGGCTGCAAGATGGACCAGAAGCACCACATATCCCTCCTTACCCAATGGCCTGTGCTTCACAGTGAGATTTGGTTGACAGCGTTAGACAGCGGCATGGATCAGTAAGGCTCTGCTCTCTGTGAAACTACATCAATAAATGTACAGCTGAGACAAGGGAGTGCCAGGACAAAAATGTATATGATTACATTCCCATTGGCTTGAAAGTTTCCCTGCACAGTCTGTCTCTGGGCTGCATCTTCCCAGCTCAGTTGAAGCAACTGATGTATATTCTGTCAGGGCTTTGATATATTAAAAAAAGGGAGGTGTCTGAGTCCACTCTAATCCTGTTCATGTAGATCATTTTTAACCAGGCTTTCTCACAAAAGCCATCCCAAGGACACCTCCTACATCTGAGTGGGGGGACCGGCACGTCTGCAATGCACCAATGACTGAAAAGTGAGGGAACTGTGCAGAAAAAAGCCCTTTTTCTCTGTCTCCTCTCCCAAATATCAAGCATGACTAACTGCTGCCACTGCAGTTCCAATCCAACTGTGCAAACATCAGTCCCTGTGCTAGCTGGGGCGAGCCACTGTCTGGATGCTGCAGGAACAAAAGGAAACTTCACCTGGAAGAGGAGGGCATAAATAAAACTGATAAAAAAGTTTTAGGCCTCATGGAACGTGCATAATGTGCTTTATCAGAGATATTGGCGCCTATGCTTAAATACTGCTGGGGAAAAAAATAAAAATCTCATAAAATTATTACCCTTTCACTTAAGTCAACAGCAGTGATACCGTGATAGAAGCCAGCAGTTATGTCACATTGTTTTATCACTATAATTACATCAAGAACACAGTAACTGTCTGTGGGAGATAAGATGAGGGAAGCAGTTCTTCTGAAGCTTCCTGTTCACAGCACTAGGATTTGCAGACTGGTTTGAGGTTTGGACATTACATTCAAGTACTGTCCTCGAGTTCTGAAGAGCCACATGACTGAGGGAATACAATCAGAGCGCTCTTCTGACTTGCCCTGCTGCTGGTGGGTTTGTAGGAGTTAAAGGTCAGTCCTTAGGATCACAAAAGACCAAATTATTGGAAATTTGCTTCTGGACAGTCTTTGGCCTCACAAGCAGCTCAGGCTCCTGAATGTCCACAGCAGGGTGGTAGGAACACTCCCAGGAGGTGGTAGAGGAGAGAACTTAGCCACATGCCTTGAGCAGGAATTAGCCAGAAGAGATATATATACCTGAGACTACACCCACTTTTTAGCCCAAGAAAATCCTTGGCATGGAAGAGAAAAGCAATTCTGTGCAGCTTGTAGAGTCACAGCAAAAAGCACTGAAAGCTCTTTTCCTGACATCAAAATGACCTGCAGTCCTATACCTCACCCATGTGCTCCCTCACCTCTCTTACACAGCACCATCCAGATACAAAGTGGCATAATCTCTGTGGACCCCCTCCCAAAACAACCCAACATCCTCCAAATGTTTCCTTCTGGGGTGTAAATCCCTAATGCATTATGAGGCCATCAATATTTATTGTTTTCTGCTCCTGTCTTTCCCCTTTATTTGGGAATTCGCTGCAGTGAGGTTCCTTCAGAAACCTAGCAAGATCCCTGGCTCCTATATCATGCTGACAACTCATCTGTTTTTAACCCTCTTTCCCATGGATCCCTCTATTTATTGTAAATTGCTCTGAGGCACCACAGCATACAGCACACAGCCTGGAAAGCTGCAATTGCTACAGCTTTTAGTTGTCAACTGAGATTGTAAAAACAAATAGTAAAAATGAGTTTCAGAGAGTAAGTACTAGTTTGGTATTTTTTTTTAAATAGCGAAAGACAGGATAGGTCACAGACTGTTGTATAAAGAAAAAAAAAATGAAGCTGACAGACTGGCCCCAAATCTGTTTTTCTACTACCCTCTTACTCAGAAATTCCCTGAATCATACAGTTATTAGGTCTTTCCACACTTGGACAAACAGGATTCAGGCAGTAAGTAAATACAAGACTCTCCTTCTGCATTCTGATCCACAAGTGTATTTTTATTGTCATTTGTTGTCCTCAATTATAGCAAGGAGAAACTTTTACAGCACTACTACCCTTTTCATTCCGGAGTCATTGCTTTTCTGGGTTGTGTGGAGGTTGCCTTTCAGAGTCCAATACATAGACACCGATGCCCTCAGTAGTAGCACTGAGGGGAGGGATTGTCAACAGCATGGTGGGCATGTGCCTGGAAGGACTAGGATGACACCTAACTTCTACAGAAGATGCTGTCCACCTTTCAGTACTTCATTAAGTGTTAATCTAGGCTGCAGAGAAGTCCCAAGGTGACCTCAGTGCTGCAGAACTGGACATAAGGACCATCTTCTCTGTGAGATGTAATGCGAGGAAGATGGTCCTGAGGAAAACAAACCTCTTTACCATTTACCATCCTTTCCAGAAAAGTTTGAAATAAATATCCTCTTGTCTGAAGTGAAGAGCAACAGTGCTGTTAGGGATGATCTGTCATGCCACAGAACTTTATCACAGTAATTACATCAGGAGCAGGTTTACCATTTGAAAAAAAAAAAGAAAAAAAAAAAAAAGAAAGATTACAAAAAGCAATCCACCAAAACAGCAGTGGTGTCACAGCTGAGAGATAGGCAGAGAAGAGAAATGCATTACATGGGAGCAATTGAGAACGAATTCAATGTGCAAAGGGCTACACGTTGCTAGATTGTGTTTAGTGCACTGTTCAGCATGTCAGCAAGCACAAGATTCCATTTGTATCCACACATGCACTTTTGCTAATTATGCAAATGTATTTGCAGAGGGCCTTCAGAAAAACACAGAAACACACAGAGATTTTTCCAGGTTCCCAAAGAAATTAGCTTAATCAAAATCCCTGACAGCCACACAGGCTGGGGAACTGTCATGCATCATGAAAGGACTGCGCTTGAATATCCCTTGACACCCCATATTAACAGCACAACCATCAGACTGAATGTTTGACCTGTCAGCAGCTCAGGGAATGGACCTCTGTTGTTTTAAAGCCCGGTGGAATCACACAGGGGATGCTAAACTAGGATCTTGTATTGAGCCTGTTCCAATACAGCAGGAGCAGGCACTAGTGAGACAAGAGGCTTTCTTGCCTGCAGACCAAGGGTCATGCATCACTAAAACAAAATTATCTTTCTTTTTCTCTTTGCCTTTGACTCAGCAAACTCTTGAGGAGGAACATCATACAGCCCTTCTGGGATACAATGAAGGCCATTACAGCCAATCCAGCGAGTGGTGAGGTCCCAGCAGCAGTGTTACTGAAGGCTATTTCCTCTGCCTTAGAGTCACCCTGGTGTCTTGCTCATCATGGAAACCTCCCCTGCTCACCTTGTGTGACCTGCCAGGCATGTCCTGAAGGAGTCATATATTGGAGAGAGGTTTGTAGGGAATAGCAAGCAAGGAAAGCCACCTGGATCATGATGATCCAAAGGAGACATAGAGTGGGGAAAGCAGAGGAAAGGAACATTGAAGGCAGCACAGCTTGCTCTAGGCTAATGCAGGTGCTAAGGCTTCCTACTTGGCAAAGTCAGGCCCTGCAAAACTGTTGCACTTTGCAAAGTGCTTGGCAAATCTGGGTATTTCCACACCACTTTCACTGAGACCTAGCCCTGGTGTGTCTTAGGAAGTCACCAAGTACAACTAGGCAAGAGCAGGATGAAAGAGCATGAATTGCTGTCCTCACGAGGAGCCACCCACTCATACAGGTCATGAGTTTGACAATTGTTTGTGTGGCATGTTCTGCAGCGGTGTCCTTACGTTCCTTGGAAAGAAAGGTGCAGAATGAAGACCCGAGTGAAAAAGGCTGCTGCCTTTTTCTCAGGCCTGAATAAAATTGCTATACAGCCTACAACAAATCATCAGTCCAGTAAAAAAAAAAGATTCCCCTCTCTTCCTTATGCCAGACCTTGATCTTACTCTTCTAAGTGACTCTAAACAGCACACAACAGTCTCTGGTCTTACCTGCTGGCTGCTGTGATCCTGGATCCTTTCCAGACCAGCTCCAGGCCATAGCACAATACAGAGAAAACACTCACGGCTGGGGAAATTGTCCTGTTATTGTGACAGATGGGTTCACTCATAGTCCTCTGCCTTGATATTTCTTGGTATTTCTAAATGCTGGTCAATCAAGGATTCCCAGGCTCTTCGTACTCAATGCTCAGGAAAGCTCGCTGCTATGGGATACATCCTAATCAGAGCTACAAAGATCCAGCCCCTCTGATCTTCAAGGCACTTTATCTTGGTGCCTGAACAGAGCTCAGGGTGTGCAGAAGCAGGCATTTGCTTTTGCAAGCTGCAGCTGGAAGGCACAGAAACATGGTGTTCATGTGTGAGTAGAAATATCATTAAACTGAAAGCAGAGCCAGGGCCCAGTTTCCCAGGAAAAGAGCCCAACAGACAATTCATCCTCTCACTGGGAAGTCTTCATTCCTGCTATTCCAGGCAACACTTCAATGGTTATGAGAAAGTCCTTCAAATAGAAGTTATTTCCTTCCTGGCAATAACTTTTAAGTGCCCAAAGAAGCTGGTAGAAAAACAGGCAGATTAGAATGGAGTGAGGACAGGTGAGAGCAAAGTTTTAGGAACAATCTGCAAAAGATTGTTTTGGTTACTGTCCAACCTCCTGTTTTAAAAATCATCAACAGAGCAGGAAAAAAGCTTTTTTAAATTTGTGTGTGTGTGTGTGTGCATGTTTTCAAAGAGCACCTGGTTGGGGTTCAGGTTAGGGCTGGAGGTCTTCCAAAATCCCACTGTGCCTTGAGAACCACAACAAGGCCTGGTGTCAGGATGGGGCTTTGTCTCCATGCCTGGATTTCACAGCCAGATGTACACCAGTGTTGCTAAGGTCCCATCACTTCCAGAACAAGATTGGTAAGAGTATTGAGCAGTAGTGACTGGTGAGGCAGAGGAGAGGGCAAGTTCTCCACAGTTTTTTGAGAGGCAAGAGTAGATCTGGCTCATGCAGCCACCATGTGTTTTTAAATCCACCAGTACTCTCACCCTAGCATTCAGATGGATGAACACTAAAGAGACAGACACACCACCTGCCACAAGAATGGTTTCTGCTCCCTGCAAAAATCAGACCCTAACACAGCAGAGAGCACGCTGCAGCTGAAGTTACAGCTAGCCTCAGGACAGCTGGGACCCATGTTCTGTCTGCAGTGAAACATAGAAATGTCTGGGCTGGAAGGGACCTCTAGAGTCATCTAGTCCAACCCCCCTGCTGAGAGCAGGGACATCTTCAACTAGAGCAGGTTGCTCAGAGCTCTGTCAGCCCCACCTTGA
>JANHFX010013049.1:0-13049 GCA_027560015.1 Chloroceryle amazona | reverse complement strand
ACCTGTTCCAGTGCTCCACCACTCTCATGGTAAAGAACTTCCTCCTTATTTCTAATCTAAATCCACTCCTTTCTAATCTAAAACCTCGTCCCTCATGCTTTCACTGCAGGCCTTTGTAAACAGGCCCTCTCCAGGCTTTCTGTAAGCTCTCTTCAGGTACTGGAAGGTGGCCATTAGGTCTCCCCAGAGCCGTCTCTTCTCCGGACTGAACAGGTTCAAAGCCTATGAAGTGTTTCTGGTCTTCATTGTTTTACAGCTCAAGCACTTAGCTTCTATAGTCCATTGAGCTGGTAAAAACAATGACACATCCCCCATAACAGCATCACTTGGACTGACCAACACCATCCTGACAGCCTCTGGTCAAGGCCCAGACAGGCTGACAATACGCTTCCCTTGTGCATCCTTCGACAAAACCAGAAGCTCTCAGTACCCAGAGTTTTCAAGCCAATACTTCCACTCAGGCTTTAATCTCCAAAATCAATTAAAAGCAAGGCAAATAAACCCAAGAGATCCTCTCCCCTGGGTTTCTCTCAGCTCCACAGACAGAAGAAAAAATATCCTTCATAATATCACATTGAAAGCACGTACAGCAGATGGCTGTCACTCAGTCATTAAGTGCAGTTTTGCAATTCCACCTATCGCTCTATGAACCAGGATGATTTCTGCATACTCGATGCATGAGTAACACACTGGAGCATTCTGCATCCCTTATGAAAAGCCATTATAGATAAACCAGACAGATCCCTGATAAGGCTTCAAAAGGCCTGGGAGTCTATTGCCTTCAAAATCATTGCCAGTCCGTACCCAAGATAAGTCCCGCTCGAACTTGACTTGCAACCAAGCTCAGCAAAGCTCACTTTCACACTCCAGAGCTCTGCTCCTCGTTGCTGTGACTAAACACACAACATCTTGTCTGCAAAGCAAGGATGTATGAACAGGGAAGAAGTAGAAGCCAGCTCTTGCAAAGCAAGCAAACTTTTGTAATAGCCAGATGCAAGGCATAAGTTGTCAGACCCAGAGGACAGGACACTGAAGCTGAGTCATAATGGAAATTTTAACTCAAGTCTTCACCTTTTGGTGCTGCTAGGTGTCTCCTACTGCGTAGTTTGCATGCAATGCTGCAAGACGGCAGTGTTGAGTCATCCCATTCATTGTATATCACGCTGTGACCAGTCTGATGAAATTACTTTTGTGGATGTATGTCCGATCAGTTTGTGCGTCACCATTCACAGAGAGCTGCTGGCTTCAACTACAAGGAATATTGGCCCACCTCTCACCTGAAAAGTGAGTGCCCATTTCTTGCTGCAAGTGAACGGTCAACTAAGCCACATTGTTTGTGAAAGACTGGAGGAGAGAGGAGCATAACCTGTGAAGGTTGATAGGCAGACTTGTATTTCATTGTCACATTCTATAGGAAAGGATCATTCTTCAATAATGTTTGAGATAGCTGACAATTTTGTGAAAGGAGCCACTAGGATTCCATAAACATTGCCACATTAACACAACTCCCATGCTCCTTAACACATCCATAACACATTTCTGAGCATTCCCTTCAACAAGAGCTGCAGAGACACCAGCTTGTTAATTATACTAAGATAAAGTGGAAATTTGGCAATTAAACTCTCATTTTTTGCATATGTCCCTGCTAGGCTTTTGATAACACTGTCTGCTGCCTCAAGGCAGCATTCCCCCACACAAGATTTCCTGGAGACCTGCTGCTATGACTAAGCCTTCCATCACTGCCATGTAATCACAGGCTCACACCAGGAGGGAAAGCTGCTCAGACTCTGGCAGCCATTGTAACTTGAACTTTCCTCACAGAGCATCATAGGATGAGTTTCTTTAGCTGCTGAAAGCGCTGCAAAGCGGCTTTTAATGACTCTGACAGCAGGAGCTGGAGGAATTTTTTGCCCCTTCATCTAGGGGAGGTGAATCTCAAGGACCTATATTTTTGTGTTGGGTCTGGTTGTTACTAAGGATTGATCTCTGAAAAAAGTGAAGAAGAACAAAGCTGATAATGTCAGTCTGGTCACTTGCACACCAATCCTCTCTGAGCACACACAAACATGCAGATAAGCACACAGCGCAAGCCGATCCCACTTCCTGCCAGTCTCTCTCTATTCAAGTGAAGTCAGAGACCACCAGTGTAACTCGAGTACAGTATTTACGTTCTGCTTTACTTTTGCCAGGAAAAAATAGCCAGGCATGGAAGACAGTATGGGAATGGAAAGAGGAAAAGACACAGCACGGAGTATTTTGCTACCACACTGCCTCTTCTGGTTCAAATGTTGCTGCAGCACAGAGGATTTCATTATAGAGGTAAATAACCGTTGTGGAGCAGATGGTGTGGGGCACTGCTAAGGATGAGAAGCAGCAAAAACCCACCCCATTCCTAGTCCCTATCATATGTTTCTCAGTAAAGAAGGTAAACTCTGAATTGGGGCTGCAGGACATCAGTGCAATCTAAGACAAAGAAAAGGCTAAACCTCTCCACATCCCGATGACAGTAAAGACCTGTTGACATCTAATCCTTTTCAAGGTTTGATAGTAAAAGCATCAACAGTGTGGCTTGTTCTACCAGCCCAGGAAAGCAGAAAGCGGTTTCTTTCTTTGTTACCTCCATCCAATGGCCAGCCTATATCCAATAGTTCAGAAACAAAAGAAAGGTTCCTTTCATGCTTACTACAGAGTATTCCCCCAAACTGGCCCTCATTACACGGGCAGTCATAGCTTTGAGGGCAGGAACTGAGACAGATTCTCAGTGGGAGCCATTAAGTAATGACACACTGAGGACAGTTTGAGGAAGAGGGCTGTGTTCAAAGGAAACATCTTTCATTCAACTTCTCAAATAGAGTAGTACTCAGAGTTTATACTGTGGGCAAACACACACTGTCTTAAACATTATTTAATTATTTAGCTAGTTTCATCTCTTGTCTGCCTGGACAAGAATAACTTTTCTTTTACTTAGAAAAATTAAAATGCTTTTGCTCTTCCTCCTGCCCTCCCATCTCCTCACCAGGCAAAGAAGCTGTTTTCTGAAGAGCCAGTATTTTCTGCTGGTCTCACCTGAGTAAATTCTGAAGTTTGAAGCTTCTTCTGCTTCCATCAGATCTCACCTCAGATGCAAGTGGTAAATTGGGGTTAAGGAGAATGGAGGGAAAACATAAATGAACTTAGAAGCATCAACCATCACAATCAGGAAGTGAATTTATTTTTTTTTAAAGATCAGGAGAAAGAGAATGGAGGAAGTGAATGAAGAGATAAAGGCCTTTGGTATTGCACCAAGTGGCCATCAAGAGGCCTGACTAAATTTTCATTATATCCTGATAGTCACTATAAAAGGAGAGGGCAATTCACCACCTCAGAATAATGAGGAAAAACACTGAATTTGAATTGCCTATAAATACCCTGTACTTCAAGGCTTTGCACTGCTCAACATTTAAATGGCACTTTAAAAAGAAAATAAAGACATGAAGGAGAAGGGAAGATGTACCCTTAGGAGTAGATACAACACATCTGGGAAAAGCATTTGCCCTATCAAGAGCTAATTAGTGATGGAAAAATAATGTTTCTTACTGTTAGGATGTCTGCAAATGGTGGTTTGTTATACGCAGCATTTGCTCCAGTGAAATTTGACTACATTACAGTCTGACAAGCACCTGCCTAATCGGTAACCTACATCAGTGGGACACAGGCTGCTGGTTCCACCAGGCTTCAGCCATCTCTGTGCCCACTCTAATGCAGCAGCACTTGAAAGGCCCCTGCTGTGATCAGGGGTCTGCTGTACAAAGAGTCACTGAGAAATACTCCTTGTTCCATGAGCAACCATCCAAACAGGCAAGACAGACAAAGGCAGGAGGAAAAGTCTTCTGAACCCTATTTTTTGTACAAGAAGCTGAGCCACAGAGAGGTGGGTACTTAAGAGTTGATCTGCTGTGCCAGTGATATAATCAACATGCCTTTCTTGTTTACCTGTACACGCTAGGAGGTCCCGATGCCTTTGTGACTCCCAGTGTTAACTGCACAGGTTCTCAGTCTCGTGTTTGTTCAGATCTGACAACAAGCTTCAAACCCAGGTTCCCTCCACACACCTCCGACACATGCCACACCACCAGTAACTGTTAGAATGCCAGATAAATGGAAACTGAAACACACTAGTGATATTTAAACAATTATTCAAGCCCTTGTAGTCAAAGCAGAAATTAATCCTTAATTTGATTGCCAATTCTGTCATTCCTAAAGCTGCTCTTGAAAGACAGCTCTTACATCCTGCCCTGATGGGCAAGGAAGTTGGGCAGTTCTGGGGTGTGCTGAGTAGAAATTTTTCAGCAGCATCACCTACCAGTTCCCTGCCATGGCATCATGCTATCCCAGTCTAAGCATCCCTTGGGAAGCACTGCAAAGTGGGACAGGCTCCATTAGCAGGGGTTTCGGGACATTTGCTGCATCACGGGTCACAAACACCTGGCCTGATATGTATGCAGCAAAATCTGCATCTTGGCTATGAAATGGGATGCTGCCTTCAGAGACATACCCTGGTACAAAGCAGCTTAAAAGCAGCATCAGATTTAATGTGTGAGAATGTGCTGCTCAACGTGTCTGAAGGAAAAACCCCTCCTGTTTCACCTCAGGACACAGGGTGTTACTTGGCACTTGTAGGATGCCCTTCCATCAATCAAACTCTAACTGACTTGTGCCATGCAAACAGGCTCTTTGGCCATGACTTGAAATGGGGCCAGAGTGAGACCTAAAAGGGATGAAAAGTACACTGTAGTAGATATTATTCTTGCTCTATCTCCCCACAACTTTCCCTTGCACCAAGCAGTTCTCTCTCAGCCTGACCCAGTGCCAGCAAATGCTGAACTGAGTGTCTGAGCTGTAGAATCCATGTTAAACTAAACCAGTCACTGGAGTGACCTTAGTGTGTGCTTCCCTCTAACTCCTCTTTCCTCTCCCATATCACACGCATTGTCCAAGGAAAAGTAAAATGGATCCCTTGGGATCTCAGAGACACACTTCCCTCTAGGAAAAGAAAAGGAATTGTTGCATATGGTTCAGCTCAGGATATAGGAACCAGCCCTCCTTTCTACCTAGCTAGCCCTCCCTCCATAGTCTCTAATCACATCAACAGCTTCATTCTCCTGGGAATACCCAGAAGAGCTGATAGGTCTAATAATATCAGCCTCACCTTTCTTGCCATCACTGGAGGAGCCAGGGGTTCTTATCAAGCTCAGCTCTACCTTATCACCTCCTCACTTCTATCCTCTTGCTTCTGACATCCTCTCCTGTAGGTGTTTCACTGTCAGCTTTGCACAGACAGATATTTTACAAACCTAATAAGAGCAGACAAACAACATCTATGTCAGAATGATTAGCTGATAATCACAGATGTGGTTTTTGCCAAGTTTCTTTGAACACAGAAGCCCATTTCAACCTTCCTTCACCCCAGCATCCCACTGCCAAAGCCCACAAATCACATCAGTGTAAAGAACCGGTGAAAAACAAAATCCAGCTCATATTGTCTGCCTTCAAATGGCTGCTAAATAATGCAAAGAAATGAAAACAATTTGGCTTGGATGATTGATTATAGGGAAATTGCTCATACCTCCAAAGCATGGCACTTCCAATCACATCTTTGTTTCATTTGTCAGCAAAGAAATTAAGTTCCTCTCCTGGCACAGAGCCTGTGCTGTCCTGTTAGCTACGTTTGGCACACTGTGTTGCTTTGCAGCCATTTCTTGCCCTGCCAGAGCTGCAAAGGAGTGACCAGCTACGATGAGAGGTTTTGCTCCCCCTGTTGCCCAAGGCAGGTCTCCCAGCTACTCCCTTTAACCCCAAACGACACTCCCTCCAATCAGCACAAAGTGTTTGCAGCCTTGGAAAAGTTAAGAGGACAACCAGCATCTGAGGATTTACCCTCAAGAAAGGCAAATCCTTCAGGAAGGGCTCCTATTCAAATTTGGCTTTCCCTCCTTCACCTCCATGTAGTTATGACATTTTAAGCAGAGATATGTCCTTCAGATCTTGAAAGGAGTATCAGTAACTCCTTCACACAAGAAAAAACACAGGGATGAAAGAGGTACATTTGTGTCCATAAAGAGCAAGAAACAGTCCCACTGGCATAAAGATGCTTCTCTTCCTCTCAGCCTGAAAATCCAGAAACAAAAGGGATCTCCTAGTCCTGGACTCCACTTTGACAGGTAGTAGTTCTCTGTAATCCTTTGAATTAATTTAGCAAGCTCCATTTTAAAAACAAGTTCTGATTTTTGCCCCCAGCATTCCCATTATGAAAGGCTGTTTCTGAACAGTGATGTTCTGACAGTTCAGAACTTTCTTTCAATTTCCTGCTTAATTTATTCCTGGCCAGTTTAATACTCATGTTACACCAGTGCTGTTCTTTGGTTTAAAGAGTTCCCTTTCCTCCTGATGTTTGCTCCACAATGATATATTAACAGAGCTGTCACATAAGGCACATTTAACCTAGTTTCACCATTAAAAGGTAAAGACGTTATCTAATTATAGATGGATTTTTAACTCCTCAAGGAAGAGGCTGTGTTTTTATATTGTGCTTAATTCTAGATATGTATGACAGAAAAACATTTTATGGGATCATTAGAGGCAGAATCAAATATACTTAAATAACTATTTGTCCTAAGATTTTTTTGTCTAGCCCATTCCTAAAATTCATTAAGAAAGGGGATGCCACATCTTTCCTAGACAGCCCACTTCAGTGTTATACCCCTCTAGAGATTACAAGAGTTTTCCTAATAAACATTTAAAATCATCTTTCCTATGAGTCCAAGAACTTGCTTCTTCTTACACCAGTGACCATGGAACACAGCTCATCGTCAGCCTTTTTATAAATACTATTTTATGTCTAGGAAGACTGACTGCATCCCATCATTTCTTTCATAAAATGAACAAATGCAGTGCCTTCAATCTTTATTCACAGGACTTGTTCACCTAATCTGTTATCATCCACTCGTTTTGCTGGGTGCTTTTTCACCCTGGACTCCAAATTTCTTATTAGGTGTAGACAAAGTTCTGGACACATACACTGGGCTAAAGCTCTGCCAGCCCAAAGCAGGTTGTAATAATTGCCTCTCATATCTGGCAAAGAACACTCTTGTTAATACAGTATTGGATACAATGAGTTGTTTTGCAACGGCCTCACAGGGTTGATTCATATTCTACCTGTGAACTAGCACAAGCCTGTCCTCTCCTGTCTTACTGCTGCCTCATTGTGTATTCCCTGTTTTGTGTTTGTGTATTCTGCTTTGACTGCTTAAGAAGAGTGCTTTGCACTTGTCTTAATTTCATCTCTTCTGCTCTCAGGCAAGGTGTCTCATTTGTAGAGATTGTTGTAAGTGCCATGCCTTTCTAACAGGGTCCCATATTTACCTGCCACAATAACAGGCGGTGTTTGGAGACCTCCAGACAACAAGGTTTTGATGTGTCCACTGCACAAGCACACTGCCCTCCAGCACAGCTCAGCCAGGATGCAACCTCCAAACTAGTTATGTTGCTCTTCCAAGTAATATTCAGGTAAAGTTCTCATAATTCTGATTTTTAGAGACTAATTTCCCCAAAAAGGATCACGTATCTTCTCCTGAGCAAACTTCTACCACAGCATCACCTAATGACACTTCACAAGGTCTGCCTTTCAGATGACTTCTCCAACCACCTAAACCTTCCCATCTATCACATGGCACTTCTTCCCTGCTCTATGGCCCTATGTACTGCTGCTAACACCCTAAATCGGCAATAGCCTTGAGACGGGACCTCCACTTTCCTTGAAGTACTCGGATGAGGTTGCCCAAAGCTGGAACACACTAACATAAACCTTAACAGAGGTTTCTTTTAAAGACAGATTAAATTAGAGGTCAGAAACAAACTTACCTTCTGGTCATTGCATCCCTACAGTACAAGGTCCTCTTTTGCTCTGTTTCCTAGCAGCCATCAGTAGCTCTCTACATCTGAGTGTCTTCCTTCCCACCTACACAAAGGTTGGCCAGGGCACTGCAAAGCTCTCGGGAGTCTCCCAGGCTGAGTATATTCAAGAACCAGGTCTCCAAAAAAAGATTGCTAACAAAGGGCACTCCCCAAGAAAGAACCCTAGGGCCCAGCCAATGCCTTTTAGCAGAGCAAATAAACCCAGTGGTCAAGGAACATGCAAAGTATCTCCCTTGTTATGGAGAAATGAGTAATTGTCAATTCGAGTACCAGCAAAACCCTAGGGTTTTAAGTTTCGCCACCCACGCACTTTTGTTTTGACCCCTCCCCACCACCTCATGGCTCAATTTTTGTTGGGAAAGGCAGGGACCTTTAAAATTAGTGGATTGTGAAGAAGAGAGCTTTCTAAATTGTATTTCCCCAAAGGACACAGCCCTGTCCTGGCATGCTTTCACCTGAGGATTTCAAAGCACCCTCGGGGGCTGTTACCTCCCTTGGCACTGTACTGATGTATGGGGACATTATAGCTTGTGTACAAAGTATGGAGAGGTTGCCTCAGGTCATTCCTTTTGAAGGCCATGAAACTAACAGAAAGCTGATGAACACCCAGCATATAAGGGACACTAAACCCAGAACCAGAACTGGCATGACAACAGGTTTAGAGCAGAACATACTACACACTAAGAATTGGATTTAATGTTTATAAATATGTAAAGGCTGAGTGTCAGGAAGATGGAGCCAGGCTCTTCTCAGGGACATCCAATGATAGGACAAGGGGCTAACAGGTACAAGCTGGAACATAGGAGGTCTCATGTAAACACAGGGAGAAACTTTCTCTCAGTGAGAGTGACAGAGCACTGGAACAGACTGCCCGGGGAGGCTGTGGACTCTCCTTCTCTGAAGACTTTCAAGACTCATCTGGATATGTTCCTGTGTGACCTAATCTAGGTGATCCTGCTCTGGCACGGGTGTTGGACTTTCCCTTCTAACCCCTAACATTCTGTGATTCTGTGACTTGGCCTGTCAGTCCTCTTGGGGAAGGCTGCATCTGCTCAGGTAGTGGGGGACTTAGAGGCTGGGGAGTTGCATTCATGTACTCCTGGAGAGGCCTTCGTTGCACAAGAGATCCTCTAGGGAAGGACTGTGGCTATCAGCTGGTTATCAACCAAATGACAAAGCCCAGAAATGTTAGGGCAGCTTGGTGCTGGTGTTCACGTGCCTGTAACAAGGGAAAGCAAGCAGTGTATCAGCAGAAGCGCTGGACTAAATGGAGCAAAATGAAATCAGGTAGTGCTGCTGCTCCTTGTAAGAGAGTGATCCTTCAGGATTTGGCTGGGAAGCTGCTCTGAACCATGGGACAGAATGCTGATTCCAGGCCCAGCTTTTCTCACCCGTCGATGGCATTTTCTTGTGCCTGCTCAAGCATGGAGCAAGCCTTCCTCCTCTCCCGCTGGAGCTGCCTGCTCTGGTTCTCACGTCTGCTCCCCATTCACACTAACTCAGGGCAGGATCTTTCCTGCTTGCCAGAGGTGTGAAGCCAATGTAAATTACTTTCCCTTTTGCATTGAGGGAAAGTCTTATTATCAACCTGTCAGATCTAGACAGTTGCCAAGATTCTTTATAAGAAGAATTAAATCAGACTCAATCTCAACAGATAGATTCTTGTCCTTCTTTGGGAGGCCCCATGCAGGGCTTTGGCCTTTGCCAGCAGCAGCAGTGTAGATCAGCAATTTTTTTCTCTCTCAGCTTTATCAGTCAAAGCCAAGCATGTGGAGGGAGCAGTAGCATAAAAAACCTGCAACAGCATAAAACAGTCCACTATCACCAAGCAGTAGGTCATAAGAAAATTGTTTCCCAGGCTTTTAGCCAGACATCTCGCAACAAGCCACCACAGGAATTACTTGGTTTCACCCTTGAAATGCTTCCTTCTCTACTATTAGAAATTGGTGGCCAGTAGAGATCACCACAGTCCCCACAGCAGTTGGTATGCCAAAAGAGGATAAGAGAGTACCCCTCACAGATAAAAGAAATGATCAGGGAATTTTTCAGGACAGAAAGATTATCTGCTTGGCAATCCAGCCAAGACACTGAAAGGAAACAAATCTTCCCCTTTCTGGCTTGGTAGGTTCCCTCCACACATCATGCACTCCAAAATGGAAGTGGTGGTTTTGGCACTGCTGTGGCAGTGGGCAGGTAAATTATAACCATTGTTTCTGTGGGATGCTCATTTGCTCAGTTGACTTCTCAAGCATTGATTTTCAACATATGTATGACTTCAGAACACAGCAATAGTTCAGACAGCAAATCTACTTTATGTGACTATCCCTTCTTTCTCTGTTCCTGTAGTCATCCCTGTTCACCTCACCATCTCCTCTCCCCTAGGAGGAACAACCTCCTCCATCTTCAGATCATGAAAACCTTTGAGACAAGAGAAGCAGCAGAAACAAGAACAATACAGTCATAACATTTTTGTTCTCTCAAAACACTCAATTGGCAATTTATAGCCAACAGCTTTTCTAATGAGAAAGGAAATCTGCTATTTGAATACCCTTGTACCCCAGCTGTGCTCCTCGCTGCCTCTACAGCTACAACACTGGCTGCAGCTCTGTGGGGGAAGGTTTTAGGAAAGTCGGAAGTGGTGAAGGCAGAGAAAATTAGGAGCTAGCAAGAGTCCCTCATTTTCTCATCATTTCTGTCCCACTCCTATAGTCTACAAACTGGGATATGGTTATGCAGGGTCACAGCTGCATTAGTGAGCTCCTGCACAAATCACACAGAGGCACAAATGCTCACAAAACTCCCATGGAAACATGCTCCTGGCCTACGCTGATGATTTGTCTCATGCAGAACTGACACATTTTAAGATCTAATTATCACAAAGTTATAAACATCACGGAGCGGACTCAGCCTTTGCTTATCAATGCCCAACTGCTGCCACTGATCTCTGCTCTTGGAGCAGCAGTTTGTTAGCTGCGGGAACTGTCTGTCATTTTGAGCTCAGGAGCTCACAAACTACAAGAGGCTCATCCCAGGATTTGACATCTCCCTGCCAGAGGCTCAGATTTGATGCCCAAATCTGAGTCCATGACATTCTGGGTTATTTGGATTCTTGTACCATGAGCGTCATGACACACCATAGCCCTTGCCAGTCAGTTCATGGCCCAGAAGGTTACAGTTTCTGCTGAGGATCAATGACATGTGGAATGGGATCCAGTAGCTGTATGCAGACAAAAGAAAAAATAAAATCACACCTTCCTTCCTTATGCTCTGTACATAGATTGCCATTGTCCCATAAGCCCTGATGCCAGGATGCCCTGCTTTGTCTGCAGCAGCACTCTCAGAAGGAAACATGCTCTGTTTGTCACCAAGAAGGGAAGCCAAGGCATCTTGGATTCCTCCAGCATTACTGCTCCCTTTGAGCTGGCTGGATTAGGGCCATCTGTACAGAAGAACAGTTGAGCTATAGTTTCTACAGCCCAAGCCTAATACAAAGTCTCCTGTTGCCAGTGTGCTCTTAGGAGTCTGCAAGATATCAGCCTCCATGCAAGCTGGCTGGATGCTTCTCCAAAAATCAGCCTACACACCTTGGCAGCACAGCCTGTCACTGATCCCTAGAAAACAACTCCCTTTGAGAGCTAAAAATAGATATATATATATATTTTAAGAATAAATTAGTTATTCCTAAATTTCTGCATATTACAAATATTAAGTCTCTACTTTACAGCTACCCTCAAATTGGCTTTTCACCTTCATTTACCTGTTTCCACACACATCAGGGAGGCAAACACCAGCATATCCAGACAGTACCTGAAAATTAAGTGGGCTGTGAACCTCTTAAGCCACAGATGGAGAAGCATGAAGGTTGCATGCAGAGACTTGTGCCATCAGTTTGTTGCTCACAGATGAACAGCCCTGACTGGAACAAAAGCATTCAGCATAACCAAACACCAAGGAATAAATAGTTGGTATTTCAGAAAATCAAATTCAGATCCTTTTTCCATGTTAAATCTGTCATTTCCCAATAGTCATGGGCAGCACAGAGGTCTTCATAGCAGTTTTTAACACAGCAGAATTTCATGCCTTAGAAGTCTGGAGGGGAAAGGCAAACTAAAACATAAAATTGCTCTCTCAGCACAATTCATCTCTCAGCACAACACACTAGTATTACCTAGCAATATGACTGGTTTATACAGAAGACTTGTCCATTAAGTCCCTTTCATAATTTTAGCAAAAGCATTCATATTTCCAGAAGCATTGAACCATTTTTCTTCCTCTACTACTTTCAGTTTAGCTTTTTTAATATGAAAAAAGGAATGAAATTAAAAGCCAGCGATGTTTCCATTGAAATCACTGTCTCTGTCCCAGTGAGAAACAACACTGGACCAACTCATAACCACTCTACTAATGACCATGAAAAGAATATTTTTCTGAGTACCATCTCATTTAGGGTCATGCCAGCTTCCACTAAAATTAAAAGATCTCTGGTTTCACCAGAAGCTGGATTCAGTCTGCAACAAAAAATTGCTTTCCATCCAGCAGCACGAATCTCAGTCCAATCTATGGGACTTTATAATTGCAAAATATCACTTCACCTGTTATACATCTTCTGTTACTTTGTGGTGCTTTAGAGCCCACGCCCCCAAAGATGTCAGCTAGAGCAGCCTTATACTTGTTTGACATTTCTGAGCTTGGTTAGAGTTCAAAGGCCAGGGGAAAAAAAAAAAAAAAAAAAAGGTAAAATCATATCTCATTTGAACTTCAGCTCTGGTTCAGCTGCAGCCTGGGGGAAAGCTCTGGTTGATTTCATTTTATCCCAATGGCCTATTTCTTTAATATGCCCCCTGTCCTTGTACCTGTTATACAGACATATAGAAATCAAGAAGGCCTTAATCCTTCAGTCCCTCATTAAATACGGCTCAGAGACCATTCAGGCCACACACGGATGTGTTTATTTCATTTCATCCATGTATAGTGGAGCCTTCAATGTCTTTAATCAGCACCATGACATGACAATAATGATTATTGTCCTGGTTTGGGTGAAAACAGGACTAATTCTGTTCAGTGATTTTACTTTTCAGTTCAGTACTTCTAATTAA
>JANHFX010013048.1:47149-67209 GCA_027560015.1 Chloroceryle amazona | reverse complement strand
TGTTTCGGGGTGTTTCTTTGTACCCTTGCATTTCTCTTGTTTTGTATTTCTGACTTGAGTCCCTTGCTGTTTTGCTTTTCAAACCATTACACCACTTAAAAGTATGTCCCTCTGTACTTATACATTATATAAACCTTTTCATTCTGAACCAGCAGGTACCTTTGGTTAGATTTGTAAAATCTCACTTAAATTAGCAAGGCAGGTACAGGAGGGTGCAATAATATCAACGCAGGTGTCAAAAGGGATTGAACTCCACAGGTTATCTCATTGCTAACTTCCCTTTTAAAAAATTTCTTAACTTTATTTGTATCCTGAGAAAAGTGTTTTTCACAATGAAGTGTAGGATTAGTTTTGATTTCATTATATTTTGGTTTTTAGCAATCATCTTGAACTTGGAAAAATACTTAGCTCATGTATGCCTTGAAATTAGTAGATTTTAAGTATGATCAGGGCTGTACTTTTCTTTCTGCATGAAGAGGAAATGAAAAGGTTATTGTCAAGACGTGTAATACGTACTTAGCTTCTCTGAAGTTTCCTCTTTCAGTATTCCTAAAATACAGACAAATCAGAATAGGCCATTCTTCAAATGCACCCGTTCTTCACTGTGACCAAGATTGTATCCTACAGCCTCGGTATTCCATCAGTTTAAAATGTTGAATGTCTTTTCTTCCTCTACTTTCTATATTATGTTTTGGTAAACCTTTTTGTGTCTGTCAGCATCCTTTTCTCATTTTTTTGAATCTTTTTTTATTGTAACAATTTACCTCAACTGCCATAAATCTCAGGATTCTTCCAGTCAACTCTCACTCCTCAAAAATACAGCTGCAGCAGTTATTATCTTCCATTTCTTCAGTACAGTGGCTGATTTTGATAAAAAAATCCATGTTATTGAGTTTTACAATATCTTAAACTTTCTCATTTAATTTTTTAAGTTAATATCATTGTGAGCATTTATGTGTTCAATTCCATATGAAATGTCCCACCAGTCAGCTCACTTCAGTGGTTTTGATTGCTTCCAGTACTATGCTACACAGCATTTTAGGTATACCCATAATGCTGTTGGAGATATGACTAGGTGTCATTTAGCCATAGTACATTTAGGCATAGTTATAAAAAATAACCTTCATGTATTAATTATTTATTAAGTTAATGCAGGACTACACTGACTTTTGCATTGATGTAGTCTTATCAAACTTGATCATTTTATTTCAGGGATTTGGTTTATTCTATAATTCTTATTTTCTTCCATTTGTTATAGAAGACCATGCAGAATTAAGGGGCACTTAATTTTTCTTATTCTGAAGTCTTCTGGTTTTCTGGAATGTACTTTTGTGATCTCGGCCTCCTTACCCCTCTTCCCTTCCCCCTCTTCCCTTCCCCCTCTTCCCTTCCCCCTCTTCCCTTCCCTATTTTCTGTCTTGTTCTTTCAGATGCACTTACTTTCATAGCAGCAATAACCCTAATATGCATTTCTTACTCAATAATTACTGTTTGTTCTTCCTTCGTGGCACTTTACACAAACCTCCAACTTCAGTTCCAATTTAAATTCTACAGTCCAGAACCAACTAAAAGGTTTTGCCTTCCATCCTTACCTAAATTTAGCTTTTGGACTTCTATTTGACAGCTACCTAGTCTACAAACATCAATATATATATAAGAAAACCACTGAAGAAATTAAGTGTTGAAGTGTAATGAACCTACTTGCATATTTGACAGTACTGTGAATTTGTGCTGTTCTGCAATACATACTGTGTTCAGGAGAAAAATTGTTTGGACTACATATCCAGATCAAAACAAGCAAGCAAAAAGCAGCTAGTAGTTGTTCACCAAGCCATACCTCTGGAATGAATAATAATTACAACTGCTTAAATGCCATTTTCATAACGCATTGGGGATTTTTTAATTTTATATCCTAGCTAGTATGGAAAGTATGAATCAGGAGCTACTTTCACAGCTCATTGCCACATTCTATCAATTTTGAGTTTAATTTTTGTCAATCTCTCTTTATTCTTCTTTTTCCCTACATTTTGTTGTATGTGCTGCCTAGTGGATATTTGCTGGATTACATTCCTATAGCTTTCTCTTCTCTAGATATTTCAAGAACTACAGCATCTTCATTTTGTATTTTATGTATTCCTATGTGTTTTGATGCTTTATTTCTCACCTGTCTTCTACTGTCACCCCACAATTTTATTCTTCAGTGCAGCAGTTGTGAATAGCTCTAAGTTTTTACTCATGAAGAAAAATATTTTTTAAACAAAGAGGGTTTTTTTTAAACAGTCATTTCTTTGGAAAGGTGTTAGTATGTTTGTTATCTTAAAAAAAAAAAGCCAACATTAAACAAAATCCCTATTAAAAAAAAAAACAACAACAAAACCAGAACAAAACAAAACACAACAACTACTAATATTGATACCAGGGAGAAAAAAATAATTAAAAAAAAAAATAAAAAACAACCACCCCAAAACTAATGTTTTAGGTATGTATAAGAATGTAAGTTGTATCATTTTGATACTTTAATTGTAATACATGCTTAAAGGATTTTGTGTTGAAAGGTACAGAAAGGTTCAGTAAATTAGACATTACAAATACAAAGAGGATACATGCAAGTGATATTCTCATCTGTGGCAAAACTATGTGGTAAGACAAACATGCATTCTAAATTCCTTGATGGTCCTGGTGGGCTTAAAAGAGTAACTTTTAGAGTGGAAAAAGGCTGAAAAAGTGGATGAAGATGAAACAAATAAAAGAAGAAAGCAATAATTTATGCTACATTACTGGCAACAAAAATTGTTCCATGAATATTCACAGAAGCTAATATTAAGTGCCTCAAATAATAAAATACTTATAAGTTTCAAATCAAGTCAAACTCATTTGTATTTTACATAAGGATAAGTTTTACCTACCAACTCCAGACATCTCCGGAATACTGGCGATGTACATCTCCTTGGTGAATTTTGGTTCATTGTCATTAATATCGTGGATTTTAATGATAAATTCAGACTCTGGTTCCACTTGTCTTCCAGTTTTTCTGTCTATAGCCTTGGCACGTAGCACATACAGGGACTTTTCTTCTCTGTCCAATTTCTTTGCAGCATGAATATCTCCTGTATTTTCATCTATAATGAATAGACTGCCAGCCCCATCTCCTGTTAATATGTATTTTAAATTTCCATCTCCTTTATCTTGGTCAGTGTGTAGCTTCAGGGAGGTAGAAAAGAAGAATTCTATAAATATATGTATTGTTATTACAGACCAAATAATTCAGAATATATGAATAAGTCTGTACGATTTTTACTATAATTGGGGTCAGTAGTGGTTATCTTCTGTTTCACTGTTGCAAAAATTGCAAATCTGAGATTCAGACATACACAAAAAATAGCTCAAAACAAACTCATAAGGACACAGAGGGATATAGAAGATGTTAGAGTAGTATTTAAAATTAAAAGAAAAAAAAATCTTTGAACAGTCTGTCCAGAAACTACCAGTCTCCTTTTTGAAGAGGACAGGGGGTGTAAAACTCCCAAGTTTCTATCTGAAAAATAAGACATGTCTTTCCATTTATTGATTACTGCTAAGGCAACCAGTCACCTTGTAGCAGCATAGAAGAAATGAGTTTTAAGGATTATAGCTTCTGAACTTCCCAAAATAACCTATAAAAGTCACAATTTAAGCAACTGGTTGGTATTTCTAGATATATTCTATTTTTAATTTTACTTATTTTATTTTTTAGGAACATCTTACCTCAATTAATTACTTACTTCTAGTCCTGTTCATGCAGGAGAAATAATTTTCAAGAACACTAGGAGGTAAATTTTCAAAGGATTGGATGGGCTTTAACAGTCCTTTTCTTACTACACCTCTTCATAAGAGTTCAAAACTGTATCCCTGTGAACTTACATGGACTAATTAGTTTGTCATAGAGCACCATTATGATAAAGTGCCAAAGCAAGACTTTGAAGATGTCCCAGACACTAAAAATTTTCACATAATAGTATTTTGGTTTTTGGAAGTTTGTTCCTCTAACTTCTTTTACAGGGTCCCACAGTTCCCTTTTTATGAGCATCTTCAGTATATTTTCCTCAGATATATACTTACAGTCACATCTGACCACAGATTGGTGACCTGAGTGTTTTTCAAATGTGGACAGAAAGCATCTTATCACAGAATGTTATCCCAGTTTTTCTCTGAGTAGAAAAATACAGTATATCATTCACCTGAGAATAATAATACTGTTCAGTATTAGTAAAGGAGTTACTCTAGACAGTTACTAGAGCCAGATAGTTATTTTATTCCACTTCTTTCCTTGTTTCTGTATTCCTGCCAGTGTTTATCTCCCTGCTTCACAGCTGAGCTTTTGCATCTTTTTATTACTCCACCTGAATGAAGGGCGATGGTGTCTTCATTTGATTTTTTCCTCTAGTTTAACACTGTAGCATAACACTAGTCACTGAATATTTGATTATTGTTATGGTCTTCTAGAGGTAAGACTGGAAGAGATGACTATCCAAACAGTTTTAGTAATTAATATATTCAGTGAATATCTGTAAGAAATATCTGTGAAAATTCTTAAGGATCGCATATAATGGGCTGAAAGAATTATATACAACATGATACAGCACTTAAAAAAAAAGTCCCTGTCAATTTCTCAACTTTGCAGGTAATTTATAACATAAAATATTATTTTAGCTTTTCAATTTTTAATTATTCTACAGAAAGCCTACAGAAAATTGGCTACAGAAACTCAAATGCAAAACTGTGGTGCAATATAATAAATTTACAAAAGATCATACACTTTGTTCACAAAAAACAAGGAACAAGGAAAAAAAGAGTAAAAAAGGTAAATTTAGTCTTATTTCCAGTTATAATAAATAGTTTTGCATATAAAATAGTTTGTGAATTTCTGTTTAATTAATAAGCATTTTTGTATGGGAAGAAGGCTCAGATGTTTAAACTGGAAAAAAGATATTCATACATTTTATCTGAAATAATCTTTGACTGCTGTGGGCTTTTTTTCTATAACACAATGTGTCTTATAAATCTAGGCATACTTATAAATACAGTCTCAATCTTTTTTTTTCCTTTATTTACATAGTAAAAGTGTTCATCTCAAGTTAGCCTGGCTATCCACTTAAATGAAACTTATTTTTTATGTGATAATTGAGACGCTGATGTTCTCAAAAGAAATCTTCACATTAATTTACATGGCTACTGTAATTCCCAATAAGTAAATGAATAGGCAAACAATGGGTTATCTCAAAAGTTCTGTAGCATAAATCTGCTTCCCCTCCACTCAGTACCTTGCTCCTTTGGTTACACTTCACCCTCATGTAGCACTCAATATTTGTCAGCAAATGGTGGTTATAACACATTACTGCCTGTTTTCAGGAATTATTTTATTTGACGGTGCATTCGTAATATGTCCAAGGCTAATCCATAACTTCTGTCAAAATTAATGTTACTATACTCAGTAGAGAAGATACCAACATTTTTCTGAGGGAAAAGATATAAATTATCAAGTGCAGAAATTGGTGTGGAAGAGCAAAAAAAAACATAGAGGAAAAGGAAAAAATATTGCCTTTAGAAAAGAGTTCCTTATTGGCCCATGCTTAAAAGTACTTTACTGTTTCTTAATAATTCAATTTTAGTTTCCTGTAAACTATGCAGCTGATCTGGTTCTCAGGTCTTTGTAATGGAGAGTAACTCTTTTCAAGTTATATAATCAATGGAAGAGGGGAGAATCAGTGGACACAGTTAACAAATTATATAGTGATGTGAATGAATTTTCTTCATTTAGAAGCAAGAAATTCCCAGACTTCATTTAGATTTCATTTTATTTGCATTTTATTTCTCTTCAACTATTGTTGCAGAAGAAAAGGGGAAAAAGAGCCAGATTACTACTCATGACTAGTAAGATTGTTATTGATAAATACAGTGAAATAATATATTTGGTTGCCTAAATTCAGGAAAGATGTGTGATCTCTCTTGTGGTAAGGAATGAAGGGAAAGAACAGACAAAGACACATCAAGGAGAGGGTAGATCCATGTTTATATTGTGGTAAGTACTGTATTAATGCTTGCAGCTTAGATTTACAGTGTGCCTCTGTATCATGGTGTAAAAAAAAAGGGCTATTACTACAGATTTCTTACCTCCACTGCCTCCACCTACATAGTTGCATCCATCAGAGAAATCCTGATATCCTATGGTCTTCTGGCTCAAACCCTATTTGCCTGTAAATGCCTTCTAGAAAGTGTGAACTTCTAAAGTGAAGATATGTTGTGGGGTTACCGTGGTCAAATGAACTCTTTTTAGTGTCACTATATTGACGTATCTTCATGTTTTAGTGGGAGGTGAAGAACATGCTGATTTCCACATTGTTGTGTTGAAACTGTTACCAGAACATAAATGAACTGCTTCAAGTATCTGTTGAGGATACAGAATTGCATGGACCTACAATGACAGCTAGAATGCAGATGTACGTGGGAGGGACAAGGAAAAAAGAGTCCAAATGAAGAGTTTTAATGTCAGAAGATTTTTTTTTTCAGATGTGTCTTAAACTTACCAGATAGAAAGACAGGTGATGGTTATCTGACCCAGAGGGCAAGTGGATTTAAGGGCTTAGAAACATAGGATCATAGAATGTCTTGGGTTGGAAAGAACCTCCAAAGGTCATCTAGTCCAACCCCCCTGCCATAAGCGGGGACATCCTCAACTAGATCAGGTTGCTCAGAGCCTCATCAAGCCTGACCTTGAATGTCTCCAAGGATGTCTCCCTCCATTACCCTCCCTGGGCAACCTGTTCCCGTGTTCAACTACCCTCATAGTAAAGAATTCCTTTCTAACATCCAATCTAAATCTACCCACTTCATTGTAGAAAGCCACTAGGTTGGTCAGGCAGGACTTGCCCTTAGTAAAGTCATGCTGGCTGTCTCTGATCACCTCCCTGTTTTCCATGTGCCTTACCAGACCTTCTAGGAGAATCTGCTCCATGATCTTCTCAGGCACAGAGGTGAGGCTGATGGGTTGGTAGTTCCCAGGGTCCTCCTTTCTACCTGTTGCAATTTTTACCTTCTTAGAGTCAATAGGAACTTCATCTGACTGCCAGGACTTTTCAAATATCATGGAGAGTGTCTGGGCAACTACATCAGCCAATTCCTTCAGGACTCTGGGATGCATCTCATCTTGTCCCATAGATTTGTGTATGTTCCAGTTCCACAGGTAGTGATGAACCTGATCTTCACTTACAGTGGGAGAGACTTTGTCCCCCTGGTCCCCACCTTGTGGCCTTTTAACTTGAAAAGTGTGGTGAGAGAGGTTGCCAGTGAAGATGGAGGAAAAAAGTTGTTGAGAACCTCATCCTTCTCCTCATCTGTTGTTACCAACTTGCCAGTCTTGCTCATCAGGAGGGGTACATTATCTTTAACCTTCCTTTTCTCATTGACATACCTGTAGGAGTACTTCTTGTTCTTCTTCTCATCCCTTGCCAAGTTCAGCTCCAGCCGTGCCCTGTCCTTCCTGATCAGTCTCATCCCTACACTATCAGGCAGTATCTCTGTGCTCTTCCAAAGATACCTGTCCCTGCTTCCACTGCCTGTGCAGCTCCTTCTTGCCTTTTAGTCTGACCAGCAGGTCTCAACTCAGCCATACTGGTCTCTTCCATTCCTTGCTTCATTTCTTACCCCTGGGGATCAAGAGCTCTCGTGCTCTATGGAAAGTGTCCTTAAAGATCCTAGATCCTATGGGTTACATATAGCTATGGCATGCTACTTTTCTTCCTGTGTTCACTGTCGGCAATGTCAGCCATTGTGCAATTCTGCAGTAGGGTGTTCATCTTCACTTGTTATTTACTGTTGCGTAGAAGTTCTTTGAGCAAAAGTCCTACAAAATACATTAGAAAACTTTAATTTCCTTACTGTATTTTTAAAATTATTCTGTTAGAATTGTGAGGGTATTTTCATAAATTCTGTAAATTTGCTAATTTAAAGGGCTTAATTCCTATTGCATGCACTTTGTTAATTTTGTCTGGAATAGTTTTGGTTTTTTTTTTTCTGTGTAATTCAAAGGTATTTCTTAAAGGAGGATATTAGGCTTTGGCTGGTTGGTTGGTTTGTTTGGTTTGTTTGTTTGTTTGTTTTTATTTATTTGTTTGTTTTGTTTTGTTTTTTTCTGTCCAGTTGCTGGAAGCGTAACAGTAAAAACATCAACTGTAAATGGTGCTGGTTAATGGTAATGGTAATTGTAATGCTTAATGTAATGGTTTGAGATTATCACAAGTCAGCAGAGGAAAATTGGGAGCTATAAAAGACAAAGATTCTTTTTCCCCCTGTGAAAATGAAAGATGAAACAACAGTTCCATTGATAATGTCTTTTTATACCAAATGTATTTCTATTTAAGGCTTTCCTAACCCATAATGCATCTGTCTGAACATATCTGTTCTTTTCATATTTCATGTGAAATTTATGCTTTTGATGGAAAACATTCCCCCTCTCCCATAAAATACTGTATATTCAATATGTTGGTTCCTGGTACTTTCCACATGCCAGTCACAACTTTACTATGAAGTCTTTTCCTTAAGTTTGTCTTTCATAACATTGCTTTCTTTATGGCTTAAGGCAAAAACTCAAGCCATGCATAACTTCAGGTTGAAAAACTTTTTCCAAAAAATAATAGAATGAAGCATTATGTTAATAGTTGGACAGCTAGAAAATGTTGACTTTTGTCTGCAATGTATCTGGACCTACTGAGTCTGGAAAATGTGTAGGCAAAACATAACATGTATGGCATAAATTATCAATTTGACAAAATGTCATCAACTGTCAGATTTAGTATGATTCTTTCAAATACGTTTGTCTTCTTAAATATGAAAACAATAAGCATAAATAGTAAACAAAGGGAAGAAATAGGGAAGCATAAGCTAATCAGGTGTGTCCAAAATGACCTTTTCCAAAATGAGAGAAAAAAAGAAAGTTTCTCTACCTTCAGGATTCTTCAAACATCTTTTAATCAGTTTCTAGCTAAAGCTCCTGAGCTGAGGGAAGAAACACGCAAAATACAGGAAAACACAAGTGGATGTTAATTTTACAAAGCCTTGTGCATATTTACATCAATTTTCTGTTCACGTATGATGACTGCATTATGCTATTATTCTGAAGCTGTGGGACAAAAATAGATTGAGATTTCCAAGTCTGCCCAATATGTGTTAAAGCACAAATTGATTTGATTCCAGGAAACTTGACTAATTATCACTCTAAGCTTACTCTTATAGGCTTAAGTAAAAAAGGTTATGCATATAGAGGTGGAAAGAAGACAGTGGAGAAGAAGGAGGAGGAGGAGAAGGAAGGAGAAAGAAGGAGAAGGTGGAGGATGGATGAATATTACCTAAACCAAAATGAATTCATACCAAAAATTCAAGAAGGGTACTTAAATTAAGAACTTGTAGTATCCCAGCCAGACCTAAAGTCTTGAAGAAAATATGTGAGTGGTAATGACAGGATATTAACCAGTTCCTCCACTGGATGGTTTCATACCTCTTTAAGATTTACAGCAGCTAGGGTACAGCACCAATGGCAGCTCAGCCAATATTCCCCTTCTTTAGCATTTTAACTAATTAAAAACTCTAAAGATATGTTAATAACTGCAGTGGTTCTTCATTGTGGATTGCAGTAGCAGTATCTGCATTGTTGTATTTTTCAATTATGTGTGTTTAATAAAGTTTTATGTATGTGCTAAATGGCAATATATTTACCTTATGAATTTGTGACATCAGCACAAACTTCTTAATTAAATGACCAAACTCTGTGTGTGATGTTAACCTGAGTGACTGTGTATTAAACAAGGCAAATGACATTTACTTCTCTTATCTTCTGTTTTCCAGCACCTGGTTCTTGTGTTCAGCTGTCTATTGTTACAAATTCTCTAGAGACTAATACTGTGAAAAACACTGCTGACATCAGCTGCAGGTGCTGATTTTGCCTTAGTAGGTAAAGGTAAGTCTGGTTTTCATTCAGGTAGGGCTTAGCAGAATTCTTAGTAGTCTTTTGGTTCTGCTGATACATTCACAACATAAGGAAATTAATTTCCTCTGCATACATGTCACCATACCTAGGAGTGACTCCTGGAAAACAAAGTTGTTTCCTCAAGTGCCTCCTTCCCCTGTATACCTTCTGTGCTCTATATGCTAGGCTGTAGTCAAATCTGGAAAAATGGTTGCATTCTTACATCTACACAAAGAATTGGATTTCAGAGCATATCGAATTTCTTTTGTGTCTGGTGTTGTTTTTTTTGGGGGGGGTGTTTGTTTTGGGTGTTGGTTTTTTTTTTCCTCCTCTTTATTCTCCAAATCAGCAGCTGTGTTTCAGGTTTCAGGCCTGGTGTTGTCAATCTGTTGGTGGTTTTTAGGGTTTGCCATACTGTGTCATTTAGCTGCTCCATAACATGAGATACAGGTTTACAGGAAATTTCTACAGTCATCAGTTACATCCACAGGTCAGAAATTACCACATCATAACATCAAGCACTGCCACTTTAATCAATCCATGGAACAGGTAGTAAATCCTTCTTTATTTAAAGACTTCACAATAAGAAAGGATATTTTTCTCATAGATTTTTCTCTCACCAGAAACTTAGGAGTGAAATCTGTCTCTCTGTGTGATATATTTTGCTGTTTCAGAGGCACTCAAAATGCACTGTAGTTCCAAAAGATGTGCGCAGAGATATGCAGGAATAAAAGTGCTGGCCCCAGAAGCAACATGAGTTCATCGTATGGATGGATTATCCGTTACCCTTCACAGAACCGATTGATCTGGGCTCAGCTCTACACTAATAAGCATATAAGAGCTCTACACTAATAAGCATACAAGAAATACTCCAGCGGGGGAGAGCAAGGACTTACTTAACCAAGTATTTTATCTCTGAGACAGTAGGAGATGTTGGTTTGAGAGAGCATGCAAGTCTGGCCACTGTTATTTTGGCTTTTTTTACACTCCTCACCCACCAGCTCCAGCATCTACAACTGTCAGATAAGAATAGGGATAACAGAGGGACCTGTGGGGGGTGTGCCTCTTTGTTTTGTTTTATTAACATGATGTCCTTGAACTTGTCTGGTTACCCATTGCCCTAACTTTGGTCAAATGTAGCATTGATTAAAGTTATACTGAAATAACTGATGTTATATTGTTCCTAGTTACGGGTCATCTATAATGATCTGAAGAATTTTTAAGTAACAGGAAAATTTTACTACTTTAAATTCCAATTTTAAGTGTATATATACATACATGTATGTACACTTGTTGACAGATGTCTACAGATCAAGACTTTTCAGAAAGTCATACAGCATAATTCAAGAATAATAGAGTAAGATGTTGAGATGCAAGGCAACATGTTCAAAAAGTCTTTCTTGGGCTAAGATATGTAAACTGCCTTTCAGTTTTGCAGCACCAAGCAAACAAAACCAGACTGTTGGCCTGCTAACTCAAAGGAAGATGATCTCAAAATGTGCATTTTTCCTAAGCTGTTCAACTATATATTATTTCCAGCAATACTAAGAACATTTTATTTACCGTACTTAAAACATATTTACTTTTACGTGAATGTGTTTTAAACCAAAAAAGTAAGGATTCTGAGTGCCATTCTTATAGGTTCCTGGGTTCTGTACCATAAAGCTTCAAATCATAATTTTAAAAGATGGATTTTTCCTAATATCCTGCTTTGCAAACTGATAAACTAAATATTTTGTGGACACTACAGACCTCACAAGAAGAAATCTCTTATTCCTCAATACTCATTTCAAAATGTTGTTATCTAGATGGTGACTATATACCTCAAATGTTTATCTGAAACTAAACTTTCAACTTAACACCAGTGGAAGGTAGGTAAGATTCATTGCTTGACTTAAAGCATCACTAAAGTCCTTTACTACTGCTTATTTACTGTCAAAGTTAATCAAACAAAAATGACTGAAATTAATGTAAAGCATTATATGTTTTTTTCATTCTGCAGACTATATTGGAAATGTAAACTGTCATAAGAGCTGATGGATAATCAGTAAGAGTATACTGTAGAGTTATCCATCTTGTGCCTTCCTCAGTCTGAGTGAGTTTCCCCTGCCCCATGCATGCTCCAAGACACATAGGTGCTTACCCAGCTCTTGGTAAAATTTGAGAAGCAGAATTTCGAAGGTAGATATATCAAAGCATAACATTTTGAATCAGGATGGGGCATAATAAGCACAAAGCCTTGAAACTGTTTTGATAATATAGTTTCCAAAGTGAAGCTATTGTTTCAAGAGTATGCTGAAAAGCAGTACTTACAAAAGAGATATTTAGGGTAACTTTTTATTATGATTATAGTTATTTATTTTATCTACATTGATTTTGTATTTATTGAAATTTACATTACCCACTTGTGTGGTTCTTTCACATCTTGATTCAGAATACCATCTTTGGAAGGTCATCACTGTAATGATGGTAAAGATAAGGTGGTGGCTGAATAGTTATCCAAACAACTTTATTGTTTTCCTAGCTCAGCAGAACCTGATAAGGGTAATACCATTTAGAGAGAGTCTGAGATGGGTTTCAGGTTCTGTATAAACAACAGGCTAATGCTAATACTAAAAAAGAGGGGTCAGAAGTGCTCTTTTTTTCCAAATGGTTTTCACTCTTGATGTGTGCTGTCCTTTCTGCCTTGATCTCTTCAAACAGATATGCCTCACTTATTCTGAATTCAACCCTGTGCAGTGGCTATTTAGTTCTGCACCTAACTTTTCATTGACTGTTTCTGTGACCTCAAATCACCATTTCAGCAATTCTGCTGTAGGTTTCTACTGAGGGGAACACATATTATGTCATCGCCTTCATCACCACAGGTACTGTTCATTTAATATAAAATACTTTGTTAGATTTCATTGGAAGTTGCTTGTGGAAGTGGAAATTATTTTTAATAACCTTATCAGCATCATTATAAAGATTTAACTCTTTTTTTATCCTCATCAAAGAGATCAACCCAAATATTTTCTATATTAAATGCTTTTTATATAATCTCATAGCTTTTTAGGAACATAAAATGATTTTAAACTCTAGGTTTCTTTGTTCTGTCTTTTTCTTTTACACACTCTGAAGATAGATCAGATTTAGCCACCTGAAGTATAAGGAGAATTAATTGCAGTACCTCTAATAGAATGAAAACAGCATGGGTCATTCTTGTTTCCCTCCATTAACACTATTTTTAAAGGACTAAAGAATTTCTTCTGGCATAGATTCACATTTTGCCCTTCACTTCTGAATGTGATTCTAAATCTTTCATATGGAATGGGTGGGAATCAGACTATGACCTCTTCCACTTCACAATTACTAGCCTCTACAGAGATGAATGTATTTCATGTTCAGTGAAACACGGTTTAAAAAAAAAAAAAAGCCTTTAGTGATTTATTTTGCTTTCTTGCAACAACTCTGCTTCCAATTACTTCAGAGACAGTATGTATAGAAACACCTGCTTCTATGCCAAATTCCTCTTTACATTCATTTTATTGTCCACACCATTTGTTTAGATCTAATTAATAAAGTAAATATACATGGTTATTTCTTGTAGTCACTTGTGCTATACAAAACATGCAGTAATTTTTTAAAAAGATCTTTAGTCTCTGCATTTTAAATGCAAATGCTGCAGTGCTACAGAGACAAGGTAAGCAAATGCTTTCTATATTTTATATATCATTTGTTAATTCAGTATTATCAGTCAGCTACTTGACCCAGTTATATTCAAGCATTTAATGCTCTGTTACCTCCTGGTATTTGACAGTGTTTATTCATCACAAATGCTTATTAAAAAGAAAAATATGTTTACTTCCACAATCCCTGTAAGACTGAACTATCAGAAAAGCATCATTTTTAAAGCTTGTATTAGTAGTTGCTACAGTTTTAACAGTGTGATACAGTAGTGTTAGCTCCACTTAAACTGTATAGAAGTTGTAAACCAGAACTTTTTTATAAAACCAAAATTTATTCTCAATATTTAGAAACTAAATCTATTTCAATTTTTTTTCAGAAATATGTAGGAACGGTTAAAAGTTCAAGGGGCAAAAATGGCTGCAGGTGGTAACAACAGCCACAAATTTCAAGTTATGTTTATGAATACCTGAGTAGAAGTATAACAATATCTTACTTCTGTGTTTGTCATTTTTATGTGTTAGGAAAAACTAAAGCATAAATTCATGTATTTAAGCACTGTTCATCAAGTAGGTAGCTATTAAATATGTAGTTCTGGTTTTAACTTCTTTTCATAGTATGCCCTAGTATCTTATTCAATCCAATATTTCAAAGCCCTGCTTTCAGTCAAATGCCTGATTCATGGCTATTTTCATGATATTCCAGAGCTATTTTTTAATATTATGTGAGAACACCTCACATATAATCACATTCTGAGGAAAAGCTGCATTAGGTTAGTGTTGGCAATTACATTTTACAGGTGGAAAAAAAATAAATCAAAATGTACATAAAGCAAACATTCAATTAAATTTTATTAATAATTGTTTCCAGCAACACCAGTTATTTTTATTGCAGAGTCTGGAATAAAACTTGAGTCTTCTAGCTGAATCAACCATTCCAAAGGCATCTTTGAGATTTTGTTAAGAGTTCTACAACTTAAACAGAGGAGAATTGATGTCATTTCTACTACATACATTCTCTATGGAAATGGAGAATACATAAAACCAATTTCTCTTCAGTTAAGACTAAAACTGTTTTTTATATTAGCAGCCTGATTGTCATTTCCTCACACTCCCAATTTCACAAAAAATGGTATGATGGCTTTCATCTGAAATGGACATACTTGTCTGAAATATGAAGCAAGACAGGGAGAAAATTATAACTTCTGAAATGTTCACGGAGGGCAGAATGTTTTCTCACTGTTTTTATTACACTCGGGCGAAAACAGAATATAGATTTCAGCAGTTTTTTGACCACAGATTGATATAAGAGAGAGCAGAAGTTAACCGGTGTGTTTGTGTTGCTATGGTAATAAATGCAGCAAGGATTTGACCATAGTTATGTATTTCTATAACTGATAACAGATCACAGATTCCTTTTTTGATTGATAACCAGCATAGAGTTAAATTGACTGATCACATTGGCTAGACCAACATTTTTCAACTTCTAGAAGGCTGAAATGTGTGATGATTCTTGCAATGGACAGGATTTGATGTACCGGGCATACAGGAAGAAAAGGCTTGTTGTTCTTGACAGTTGCTTGTTGACAGCTCCTCTGTCTTCAAGGTGACTATTCATATACCTTTCTCCAACAGACAAGATGTTGTACAATACCACCCTCTGATGCAGTCAAGTTGTTCTTTATAAGTAGTCATGTATTGATTTGCTCTGATGGGTTTTGCACTCTCTTTTATCACTAGGCTGGCAAGTACCAGTAAACCAGGATATAGTTAAAACACTTCCCATCTTCAGAATTGCTCCCATATTGTAATTAACACAATAAATATACAATGCCATGAAAAGTATCTCGAGAAATACATTTTCCTCACTTTCCTACCTTTCCTGCACAATAATTGATTGCTTGATAACAAGTAATGATAGGTCTTCAGATTGCCACTTGAATTCTCAGGCCACAGGCTGCAAGGTTGAGAAATACCAGCCTATGAAGTTGTAATAAGAAGATAGAGCTATTCTGTGAACAGCAGTTACCTATTGTGACAGGTTCCTGAGCTAGCTAGATCTTTGACGCAGACCTGCTTTGGCCTTTTTGCATAAGAAAGTTGCCAAGATCAAAAGGCTTTTAAGCTCAGGAAAGACAGATTTTATTAAAGTGAAAATAGTCTTTTAAATGGCAACTGGAAGTTACCAGTGGAGACAGAAGAAAACTCCATTCTCCATGCCCACTTTGTCTTTAAAACAGGTGTTTTTACTTTAAGCCCTGGTTTTCATTAGCTTGTCAACACCCTCACCCACAGTGAACTCCAAACCCTCTGTGTGGGCCCTAGACACCTGTTACTGTTGCTCTCGTTCAGCCCCCTGGGTGCTCTGAGCACACTCAAGAGATCCCTGGGAAAAGGGAGCAGTGACTAAGCAAAGAGACAAAAAGACTCCACATAGTTGTCTTTTCTGCTATGTTGGGTATTGGGTGAGCATTATTATTCCACACCTGAGAGGCAGAGCATGGAATAAAAGAGGGAAAAGGGAGAAGAACTGGGGAATTAATATTATTTTGCCTTTATTGAATTGTCTCATATTTGCTTTGGCTTTAAAAGTAACTGGATAATTTTTAAGATGCCTGTATTTATGCTATGGAAGAAGATGCCACTTAGTTTTTGCTAAATTCTCGACAATTATCTAGTAAATTCTCCTTTGCCAGTTAAGCACAGAGGCACTATAAAACACAGACTTTAGCAGATTTCTGCATTTTTTTTTAAATTTTTTTTTTAAGTTGGAAATCAATGCATACTGGATTTTCTGCCTTGGGAAGGGGAAGGAAAAAGGAAGGAAAGAAGAGAAAGGGAATGGGAAGAGTTTAGAATAAATAGCTTGAGGTTTTTCTCATTTCTTATGTCTTTGGGTTTATTCTTGGTTTATGCTTTGGGTTTATGCTTGTTTTTCACAAGCAGTTTAGCTGATTTAGCATTTGGATTTGAAAAACACACACAGAATCTTTGAAAACAGAACAGACAGCAACCAAAAGATACAGTCTGTGGCATCCTTCTGCTTCCAGGTAGGATCAATGTGGGCTTAATGGCACATGGCTTTTTAGTTTGTCAAGAAAACATCCAGTATCAAGATAATCCTGTCTCTGAGTGATCTTCACCTAGTACTTTACTGTATTGACTGAATTTACCATCAAAAACTTTTTCCTGATGCTGAATGTAAATCATCCTTATGAAGATATGAACCCAACTTCTTGCCCTGGACATGACAAATGCCTGAGATTATTTTTTTTATCAGTCTTTTATGTAGTTGAAGAAACAGAAGCTGTCAAATCTCATGTCAGCTGCTCTATCTGTACCAAACAATGCCAAGTCGCTCTTGTATTTGAAGTTTCTGATTACTGCAGTTCTCATAAATGATTCTTTATTTTGTGAAATATTATGTCAAAATTTGATTGCATTAAAAGTCCTAAGCTAGACTTCTACAATGTAAAATTCAAGATATTTCATATCTAAGCTGTTTATACTTGGGGTATGCATGATGTGATAAGATCTCGTCACTATTTTTTAAATTTCTATTAAATATATAGACTGTCAGAAATGAGCTGCTGTCCTTTCTGTAAAGGAAAACATGCACAACCAAATTTTATTGAAGCTTTGGGTTTCATTATTTTTTGACAAAAATAAATTTTACTTCCAGCAGTTTTTCATTAAGGCTTTGTTGGAAGTCTTCAGAAAATAAGTTAATTTTTAAGAAGTAAAGCTGTGGTTCTTCATCGGTATTTGTAGTTGTTATATATGTATCTGGAGACAAAGAGTTGTTCTGGCATTTTTTTAAGATTTTTTTCTTGGTTAGCCTGTTTCCATTTGAGTTTTATTTTGAAGATTCATCTGCCTAGAGATATGGCTGCTTGAAACTTCATCAAATGTTTGTTGAAAAAATGTATTAACTGAAGAATGTAATGTAAGTGTCAATAAATAATTAATTTGGGAATCACATAGGTTTTCTGCTTCTTCTGTTCTAAAATTTTGGTCAGAGGCTTTCCTTTTTTTGTTTGATCTTTTCTGTCATGTGTTTGGATTTTTTTTCCTTTCTGTTTTTGGTATCTCATAATTTCTGCAGTATTCATTCAGCGACAAGGAAAAACTTGGGGTCTGAGAGAGGAAAGTAAAGGCAAAATGAAAATACCCAGGAGACTTCACTAATTTTTGTTCTTTTATTTAATCTTAAAATACTAATTTTACTTTAAAAGCAGAGATTCTAATGAAAATATATGATTAGATCTTCTTCAAAAGCTGTGTTTTAAATTATTTTTTGGGGAATATAGCACATGCTGGATGGAAGGTGTTAAGAATGTGATTAAATCTTCCCCCTAATGTTAGGAACATGTATGTTAGGAATGTTTATGATTCTTTTGAGTTTTTTTTAAATTTATCATGTGGTTAAGTCAAAGGATGTCAAAAACATGCTGGTTTTAGAAGCATTTATCTGCTATACAGAATTCAAATGAGATGATTGGGATGCATCTATAACACTGAAAGGATAGTGCACCTGTATGTTCTTTCATACTAAGAATAGATGGTTCTTAAACCAACTCTGTGAAAGGAAAATAACAAATGCTGTGAATAAATACTTATGAACTAAATTGTTTGAAGGCACAAGTATAAAAGTAACTTCTCTCATGTACTTTTAAAGGCAGGATTAAGGTTAAATTGAGTACATAAAGAAAGCAATACTAGGTCATTAATAGAAAAAATATTTTTCAGCAGATGAGTACATTATAATTCAGGATGGAGAAACTAAGGTTACTGCAGAGTTTGGGATTGCAGTGTTGTCAAGAGACACCTCAGTGGGTCACCCATTTGGGACATAAGCTGCTTCTTCCCAAACTGCTCAGAGCAGAGGCTGAGAATGACCAAGGACTTGGTGACATGTTGAAAGGACATGGCTGAACTGGAGTAAGACTAATGGAGTAAGAGCTTCACTGATCTAATTGTCTGACTTCTCTTCTGCTTTACCTATTAAGAGGGAGTGTACTCTGGGCTTCTGTGGTGTACCAAAGGCAATCAGCAAAAGAACAAGAAATAATTTTTCCAAGCATTAGTACATTTTCTATATATACTTAGAAGGAAATACAATCCAATTCCATTAAATAAACAACAACAACAACAAAAAACATATAATTGGACAATTAAGTGATGTTTTGTATTAGATAGCAACAAGTCTGGTGAGGTTCATAATTCAATGAGTCTTCTTTAGTTGTTACATAAAGTTATTTCGATGTCTCTCTTCTCTTATAAGGCAGACTGGTATAGTAGTCAACCTTACTTCTAGATGACTGAATATTTTAAAGTGCAAACTACAAGAAATAAATGGTTGTATTTAAATATATGTTGTACCTTGCACCCTCAAAAAAAAAACAAAACAAAAATCCCAAACACTCGTCATCCCCATAAATTCCACCCTCTGAATATTTTTTCTTTTCACTTTATATGTCTTAATGAGACGGAGTCAAATGTTATAAATCAAACTTGCTGGCTAACTTAACACAGATTTTTCTTCAGTTTGCATCCAGTTTAAATGGTGCTTATGACACAGAAAGACTAGTTAATTTATTTTTGTAGAAGTTATTAAACAAGAGGTTATGCATGGAACAGCTATTTTTGATCAGTGTCAGTTCTCTTGTATTTTATTCTGTATTTCCCTCAATATGAAAAAGGAAGCTTGCAGGTGGTGTATAAAAAATGTTTTTGTTGTTATTTTTCTTCTTTTCTTACTGTTTTTAAATTCTGGGATATGACAGGTGTTTGTACAGTTTTTGATTTGGTCTAACATACATTGCATGGAATTTCACACATCTGCCCATCAGAATTAGCAGCCTTTGATTAGAAAAGTGCCTATTTGATATAGGGAGAGATTAGCTTTCATGTAAAAATGTAATGAGTGATTTAAAGGAGAAAAAAATCTCTTGTCTCTTGAAATCATAGTATACTAAGTATATCATTACAAAGCATAAAGGATTGAGTTTTCCAGTATGACTGATGAGTTACATTAGGCCTATTTCTTCCTACCTAGGAATATTTCATAAGAACTGGAGTTAAAGGGGTAGGAGTTTGTCACTTTACACAACTGATGCCTATTCAGTAGGTATCAGGTAAGTTATTTAGAAATGGAGATATATAAAATCAGTATTAACTTTGGAAAATAAAGCTAATTATCCCTAAAGGGCTACTCGATTAGAGCCATCTGTGATTTTTTTTTTTTTTTCTTTTCTTTCCCTATAGAATGTCAGAGTTTTAAGTTTCATTTCTCAGGTTCTGCATGAGGCTTAAAGTTAGTAGCAGCCAAAAGGCTGTATCTATCACCCTTCCATTGCGGGGGGGGGGGGGGGGCTGGGCGGACTGCCCCACCAAGC
>JANHFX010013048.1:31137-47020 GCA_027560015.1 Chloroceryle amazona | reverse complement strand
GGCGCGTGCGGCGGTGTGAGATGCAGCCCGTGGCCGGGGGCGGGGCGGGGGGGGGGGGGGAAGGAGATCCCAGAAACCAAGGAATGCCACAGCATGATACACAGTCAGGTGTTTTATTTTCTCAGCCTCTTCATATTTCACAAAAATTGTCAGTTGTTTCTTTGCCTTCAAAAAGAAACTTCTTTCATATGTTTAACTCTGAACATTATATTGTATCTCAATTTTCTTTTTCTTTTTTTTTTTTTTTGTGAATTTTTAGTAGGCAGAATGAGTTTTACAGTTCCCCTCACTACATCTTCTGAAAATTCCTCACAGTGATGATCTCCTTGAGATATTCAACATTCACTCTAGGGTACAGGCATCTTGAAAAAATATGGTCATTTTAGATTTATTTTTTTTCTTGGACATCTTTTTAAACAGGAATCTGTCATACTGCTTACCTTAACTATGTCTGATTTCAATTGCAAGCTCTCCAAAGCAAAGTTTATTTCCCTATTCATTTTTTTCTGCACCACTAGCACAATGGAGACACTGATTTCTCTAAGCATTTCCTGAATATAATTTAAAAGGATAAAAAATCGAAGGATGTTACAAGCAGTTCTTGCATTGTTGCAGGTATGAGTTACATGATCTAACAAATTTATGTACATTATTTTTCTTATGGAGACACGAGAGACAGATGGGTCCTCTGAGCTGGGAGAAAGAGATGAAGATGTGTGATGGATATACTGTAGGTTTTCTAGATTTACCTTGACTCCTGTTACGTTCAAAGGCAATTGGTCTCCATATATACCCTGTCCCTGAAGGGTGGTTGGTGATTTAGATCTGTTGTTTTCTTTACTACAGTTGCTCTAGCCATCAAGCCTTTTGACAGCTGTTGAATGCTAACTTCCTTTGCTTACCAAACAAAATTTTCTATTCTGCTAAGCACATTAGATGTGCTTACTGGTCTCAATTTTATGTCACATATCATGACTATTACTGCCTTTGTCTTAAATCTTGCTATAATTTGGAATAGAAGCTCTGTTCTAGCTGTTCAGAATCCATTAACACTGTGTTACACCCATTAGCAGTCTGGAAGCCATGCACCAGGTTTTCATGGAGCTGAGTTTTTCACCTGCTTTACTAGTACACTAGACCTCTTTTTTAATTACTTCTTATCACAAGGTGAATCCTACCAACAAGCATGGCTCAGATAAATGAGATTGTGATGGCATCTGCCAGCTCTAACCACTTAGATCAGTCAGGTATGTACAGGAAAGAAATAAAAAGTCAGGGAAGTTGGAGCTGTTGACTATTTTCTGTACATGGAAGATATTTGGGAAGGAGACCAGAAAGCGAGAGTAACCCTGGTAACAATTGCTATTTCACCTTAGATATGGGGAAAGAGGTCAGTGTAGGGCTACTTGGCTAGTGAGGTGATTGGCTACTGACAATTTAATTTTAAAATGTGCCACTCAATAACACCTTAGATATCAGGGAGAAACTCCTTCCTCCAGGGACCTCTGACACCAAGTGGACCCCAGCACAAGGTAGAAGTGCCCTCATAGGGATGAGACTGTCAGGACTTGGACAGTCCAGCTGTCAAAGCAGGTGTTCAATTCTACTGGGTCCCTTCTTCTAGTCTAAACTGGGCTGGGGGGCTGAGCAGTGGAAGTGGGAGGTATATGGATGTTGCAGAATAGGTCTTCGTCCCATGTACCCATCCTTCTTAATAAATAAATTTTATCCCTTTATGTCATAACAAGTGATCCTACACCACTGCTGATAACAGAGTGCACTTAAAATAAAGCATTGACAAAGTAGCATCACTAACAAAACACAGGGACCTAACAGATTAAAATTGTTTGAAAAATGAAATAGAATGGGTGATATAATTTTTTAGTATTATGGATATGATCCTTTAGGAGTTTATTTCCTGATACAGTTTCTTAGTTCTGATTATTTAATTTTTAGTGCAAGATCTATTATTCTACTCCAGTAATACATATTCATATCCATATTAAAGCCTGTTCATATCCATATTCAGGAGGGACTGGATTAAGAATACTTTCTATGAACTGCTTCCCATGGTTTAGAATAAGTTTTATTTCTTCACACATACCAGTTTGCTAATTTCCATCACTTTGAGCAGGAGATTACTAAACCTGAGACGTAAGCCTTGCCCAAAATATTGTTCAAATGAGTTGTTGATTTAAAAAAAAAAATAAAAAAATCCTTATACAGCTGCTTCTTGTAGCAGCTCCCTCTTGCTGCTGTATGTCACATGTACCTAGGATAATTTGAACAAACCAAAATGGATTTACTATGATTTTATACTACTGAGGACAGACCTATGTTCATTTTGTCATGTCATAAACTGTTCTAAAGTTAATGCAACCACATAGAGTTTATCACTTCAATCCAGCTTCATCTCTTTGGAAAACCAGGTAATATCTGTGGTGATTTCATTCCATCTGGACAGAGAATCAGTAATGCTGACCTCTTCCTCAGGCCCTCAGTTCATTATTTTGCACTGAAATGTGAAAAATCTCAACATGTTAACTGAGCTGTAAGAAATTACTCTTCTCAGATCTAATCACTGTACATCTATTTGTTTTCCTTCCTGGGCTTAGCTCTATGGTAATAAGGTCCAATAGCTTTTAGTTAGCTTGGAATAAGCGCAGAGTATGTTTGCATCTGTGGCAATATACCAAGTAGGCATTCCTTGTGTGACACAGTGATGACAGTCCTGATGTAAGCCTAAGTAATTTGAGATTTAGAATGGCATGGATGGTTTTGCTTCCGTTCATCTATAGCAGTGGGTCTGAAACTGGAATCAACTGTTATGTTTGATACTTACTTCTCTATGTCAGCTTTCTACTTTTACTAAAAGTAATTTTATGAGTCTAGGTAGAACTTAGAGCTATGGAGATATATACTATTGTGTACTTCATTGTATGTTTTCTTTACAAGTTTACTTAATATTAAGTTTCTTCTAATCAAAATATTTTTAGAAATCTATGAAGTTGACTCTTTATTGAAGACACTTTGCCTACAACAAACCTTCCTGTTTTATACACTGATAGATCTAGCAATAGGATTATTTGCTCTCATTTCTGGTACTGCAAGAGAGGATTTAATGTCACTGTAAACAGAATTGTATGGGTGTAGTGTTGGTATAAATGAGGTCAGAATCTAGTTCATAGTTCCTGCAGCTGTCTTCTTTGACATTTGTTTCTTAATAGAGATGATTTCAATGTTTTCCACATGACCATGCATCCCATGACTAGAGACATTAACAAATGTTCAAAACCATTTTGGAATTTTTAATTAAAAATGCCTTGATCCATTTGGTAGTTAGGTACCAGAAAGTAAGAGCTCTACTTGAAAATCTGTGGTTGTGATAGCATTATGGGTGAATGACAGGAACTGGAGAAGATGTTTAATTTAAGATAGTAAGATAAACATTTCCTTAATTTGTAAATCATTGTGTCATTGCTGTGTGTATTCTAGATCTCTACCAATATCGTTTAGTTATACCAGATCACAAGGCATATGTGTGGATGGTCAGACACCACAATGGGCTAAAAACCTGGAAATCTTTAAGTTATGTGTTATCAGAAAAGATAGGACTGCAGACCTCTGTAATTCAGAGGTGCAGTGGTTGGCAATAGCTGATGTAGATAGGTCTTAAAGAATGGAAAGTCTTTCAAGCCATTAAGTAAAGGTATCACTTTGCTACAAAAATAAAGAAAACTGTATTTTGTTTTCTCCTCAAACACTTAAACCATACTAGAAATCATGCAAAGACAGCAATTTTATTATTAATAAATATAATTCTATATTTCACTTGATGAAGTACATATCCCAAATGCCACCATGTAGGTGAATGAAGTAATAACTTCTTTTTCCCTTAAGTAATATTTTAATGGTTAAAAACTGGAAATGATGCAGTCATAAAACTTGGATAGGCATATGTTATAAGAAACTGGAATATTATAGTCTGAACAATTTTTTGTTTGTTTTTTTTTTTTCTTTTTTTACTGAACTACTTAATTTCTCTCACAGCTCTGAACAATCATGGAAACTCAGGTGATCCATGGCATTGTTTGTTTGACTTAAATGAGATATTGGGACCATTGCTGTATAAAAAGAAAAACAACTGTGCAGAAAGAGGGAAAATACCAAGGGTATCAGATGTATCACCTCTAAAGAATACTCTAAACACAAGGCTTACCTTGCCCACATATTGAGTATCTGGACCTGTGTACTCCTCCAGCAAGAAAAATTGATTCCACATCCAACCACGCTTGGTGCGGTGCAGTGTTTTTCCATCATTGTCTGACAATCCTGTTACCCTTTCACTGCGTGAGTGCTTATTCGTCCTTTTTTGAGATGGCATCATGTGAATTGCATGAAACATATAAGTCCACAGCAAAACTGATAAGAAGGAGTAAGTCCTCATCATTTACAGCGATGCTGTGAGCCTCCACTCCTCTAATTCACAGGAACCAGTTTTCAAATGTTAGATTCCTCTTCTATGAGGGACCTAAGGGATGGAGAGAAGTATTATAATTTAATTTCCCTAAAGCCTTAGGAAAATAGAAATACCAATAGCTTAGTGATCTCAACAATAACCCATGGAAACTACACATAACCAACAAAATTACTCAGAGATTTTTAAGTCAACTTCTTTAATATCTCCATCTTTTTCTATTTCACTTTCTTGCATTGTATATGGTCATTAATTTAAAACACTTTCTGAGTAATCTTAACTAAGTACTTAGTGTGAAATGTTTAGTTACCAATATCATCCTACAGCAACAGAACAGACCAAACAAAACCTTCTAACCTAATCTCTCCCTGCTCAGCCTGATATTATCTTCTTGTACTATCTGTTCAGAATTGTCCACAAATCTGAATTTTTTTGTTCCTTCATGATTAATAAAATGCCTTCTTCCCCTTTGCTAGCCCCAAATTGTCGAGAGGATACACTTCTGTTTCTGCACAAAGGAACTCGTTAAGATGAAATTTAAAGTATTATTGATGCTTTCAATTGATTCCTTATTCTAGATAGAAAAGGTACTTGTTAGATAAGTTTCAGCGCATAGGAATCCTAGTAGGGTAAACAGAATTCTACATTTGTGACAAAATTCTATATATGGAATGTATTTTCTTTCCCCTGCCTCCGGAATTAATGGGAATTTTCATGACACAGAATCTTACTGTGTTTGTTTATTTTCTTAAACTGGCACTGATTTTTATTTTTTTTATTATTTTTTTTGCATAGAAGTTTGTAAACAATATTTAGCAAAAAACAAAGTTATGTTTTTCTGGTTCTGTTTGTTTGTTGAGGTTTTTTTTAAGCCCATAATCTTCATTTGACAGTTCAGCTGAGGTGCCTGGTATCCCAGTATTTTCCATAATTTGGGTTTCCTGTCAAGACTGCCTTTGCTTTAGGATATCTTTAGCTGAGCTGTCATTGAATATTATGGAAAGCATAGGAAAATTTCAGCAGCAAAAGTATAATTTGTTTTGGGAATCCTAGTCCACAAACTGTAGCAATAGCATGAATCCACAGCACTCAGGAGTTTGTTGAGGGTTTTTTTTGTTTTTTTTTGTTTGTTTGGTTGTTTGTTTGTTTTGTTTTGTGGGGTTTTTTTGGTTTTGTTGTTTGTTTGTTTGTTTTTACTGGAAAATATATTTTTGATGAAAATTATTAGTTAGCTAAGAACCAAAACTCTAACAGAAAACATTCAGCGACTTGTACTCTAAAGGTCTTAATGATTAAATTGCTAGAATTGTGTTCTTGTGTGAAGTTTTCCTTATGGATTATGATATTCTGTATGGTCTCAAGATCTTAACTAGTGATCCTGAAGGAGGATCAAAGTCTTAGCATTTTAGTAACTTCAAACAGAGTTTTAGCTGAGCAAGAAGTGAAGGCTTGGAATATTTATCACTTTCTAACACCACATTCAAAAAGAAAAAGTAAACAATTTAATAGGTGCCAAATTTAGCAGAACAGCATGGATATCATTCAGGAAAACTCTCATTTTTCTTTTACTTTATTTTAACTGAAGACTCAAGGCACAAGTTAAGTTAGCTCTATTTACATTAAATCATGAATGTACCTAGATCTTGGCATACATTACAGGGTGAATTTTCTTTAAATTGTGTAGGGATACTCAAGATCTTGTTTTCTCCGTTGTAATGCTCAGTATGTTCCTATTACAAGCAGGAGGACAAAGGGGAACTCTTCTGTGGCTATTTTAATACCAGTAAATTTTAACATTAACCTGAAAATAGTTTATGTACATGATGATCTTGCCTTGTGATTGAAATTTACTGGGTACAGATTAAAATTAAAAAAATGCTCAGCCAATCTTTTATCCATGTCTAAACTTGATGATTCCAATTCCCTGTATAACATAAAGTAGTTCTTATCACTCAATAAAACTATTTCTCAATGTAGTGTATAAAACATGATCATTCAGATCCTCAAACCCAGCCAGCTGCAACATCTGAGGCAGTCCCTTCAGACTTTATAAATTAGATCCTGGTTAAGCTATTGTAAAATGAATGTAAACAGTAGCAAGAACTACTTTTGAAAATACTACATTCAAAAGGTAGATTATCAAGTTTGTTTAATGGCTCTGAAGTCTCTTATCTCTTCTTGAGGTACTCCTTGATGTATCCTCAAACAGTTCTCTTTCACATCTGCATTACAGCACTTTTTCTTGGACTTCAGAATATATATATTCTGAATGATAACATGTTCTAATATTCATATTGATCAAATTTTGGATTTGACTGCTTTTGCTTTTGTATGTCAGTGATGTGTTGCTACTTAACTATTCTGGTAATTTTTATATTTTCATATATTTAAGGTCATGACTGATTTATTTCTCTTATTTCTTGAAATATATCATCTCTTCAGCATTAAAACAAAACAAACCACAAAACAAACAGACAAAAGTCCTGAAAATACACAGGTATATGGCAAAATTTAAACACATATTGAATCTATGGAACTACTAAAAATACTAAAAATATATTTTATATAGTTTAATTATATTCTGGTTTATTTTTACTCTTTTTGAAACAGAGACAAGAATAGGAGACATCAATATATTTTAATTTGGCCATTTGGAGGTGTGTGATTGAACATTCAGTTTTGTTACAATTTCAAATGGAAATAAAATTTCACATTTCAAATGCTTCACCTTTACTTCTTCAAAACTACATATTTTTAATTTTCTGAAATTTCCCTCATTCCTTTCTGTCCAAATATTATTTGCTATACACATTCAAATGCATATGATGTTTATGCTATTGTTTTCTTTGTACTCAAAGAAATACTTCAAGGTGGTCATTAACTTACGCATCTTGTCTTGTAGTCAACTCTCCAAGTGGGTAAGGAGTTTGGTTTGTTAGACTCAGAAGGTGTATTTTAATATTGAAACAAAATATTCTGGTACAGTCTGGAAAAGTAAGAGCAGCTGCTCAAGGGGCCACAATGCACTGTGCACAGATGCTCTGAGCCAGATATAAGATTTTTTTTTTGTACAAATACCTTTTTTTTTTTATTTGCTGGTTTAGTTTGTTGGTTTGGTTTTTTGTTAGTTGGAGTTTTTTAGGGTTTTTTTTTGTTGTTTTTGGGTTGGGTTGCATTTTTTTCTTGGTGGAATCAAGGTTGCCATATTTTGTCCCACCCAGAGCAGAACTTAGTATGATTGTTTAAAATGTGTGGTTTTCTGTGTAGTGCTGCCCTCTACTGATTTCCTTGCTACTTAACAGATGGCCTCTATTACTACTGAGCGGAAAGGTAATATCCTTCATGACAAGAATGATAAGACCCAGGTTTTGGAATGATGATATATATAAAAATATATGTACCATTATTTTCTGCTTTTTATTCTTACAGTAGTTGGACAAATTAGCTGTAAAGAGAAAGTTATTAGTCTGAATGAACTTGAACGTTAGGGTAAGCATGTAATTTATTTTCTTTTAAGAGAAGCAAAGATCTTAAACCTGAAACCAGAGAGAATACTTTGAAAGGGTTTTCCTCTAAGTAACTGATCAAAATTATGTATGCAGTCTTTCACTTCACTTCTGCTTCCACCATTTACTCTGTGCACCAGTCAATTTATTGTTCTTGTCACATAATGGAAAATGGTTTTCTTCCTAGTTGCATTGGAAACCTTTTAAGATGAGGTATTCATGTATTAAACATTTCAATGCACAAAATTGTGGAAAACCTGCATGATTTCCCATTTTGCAAATCAGAGGATCTCAGTGGAGGCAATAAACGTGGGGTTTTGTTGTTTGGTGGGTTTTTTTTCCAGTTTGAGAGACCTGTGGTGGTAGCCTAGAACCATTACAATCTCTCCTTGCAGTTAAGGACTCTGATATCTGAATCCTACAACAGTTCCAGGTAACTGAATTATCTCTGTATGAAAGACATTATCCCCCTGAGCACATTAGGAACTGGAAAAAATTGTATCTTCTAAAGTCCTTTGAAAGTAAAATATTCTATTTAGATTCTTCTGGTGTAGTGTGAAAAAAGCCCTCCTGGGATCAGTAGCAGGGATTTGTTAGCAATGATGCCAATTTAAATGTTTCTATAGCAATTGCCACGGCAATGCTTTTAATTAGTGCAGCACAGTCACTCACAAGTATGACATGAAGAAAGGCTAACCTTCAGAAACTTGATAATGTATCCCATATTACTTTGTTTCATTTCTTATTAGTGAAGTAAAATTATGTTCTATAGGAAAAAGGCAGTAGTGCTCATGTACAGCTAAAAATAGCAGAGCTAAGTGCAGCAGTGTTTCATAATGCACCCACCAATCTTTAAATAGCAAAGGTGCAACTGATGCTCAGGATGATCCAAATATTCTGTAAAACTAAAATATGTATTTTAACAGGATATCACAAGTATAAATACTGTGTAGCTTGCATTCATGGAAGTGGTCTTGTTGACTTTGGCCATGTTTATTTTGAAAACAAAATATTTGAATGTAGCTTTAATCTACCTAGCCTGAATACCAAGAACAGTGAAGCTGTAGCAACAAAAGTCTATGCTATAAACACCACACTGCAACCAATAATACCAAGACTTAGCCAGAAACTGTAGGTTCACTTTTGTTAGTCCCCTAAATAATTATGTCCAAGTTTGCATACTCGTGCTTCCCTTGGACTATAGCACTCTCTGAATGCAGTCATTCTACAAACATGAATACAGACAGTGGTTCTGTCATTGATGGCTGAATTTCAGAAAGCAAGCTCCTCTTGTTTTCATCTTTCTAAAGTTTTTCCTTCCCTCTCCCCTCTTCATAGATAAAGATGGGGCTGGGTATAACATTGAAAGGATGAAAAGAAAACAACTAATGTGCATCTTGACTGACCTACCATTATGAACCTGGGAGAATCAAGAAAGGTGTTTTCATTTCTTTTCATGAGAGGTGGAATAGCTTTTGAGGGATCTGCAAAGATTAAGGGACAGATTTTTGACTGATGAACATCCATTCTTTGAGTGCAAGTACTCGGATCCCATTCAGGCACAGAAATATGGGCCACACCAAAAAAAAAAAACACCAAAAAAAACCCCCCAAAAAACCCCAAAACAAAACAAAACAAAACCCCCACAAACCAAAAAACACCACCACACTTGCCCACACAGCAGATGCCACTGCAACCTTTCAGAACAGGTTTTTAACTGTTTTTTGCCCATTAGGCTGCTGATGTGTTCAGGAGTATATATAGTGGAGATAATCTCAGCTGAAAATTTTTCCACAAAACAACTGAAGCCAATTCCTTATTGTCTGGGACACTAGTGCAGATTCCATCAGCTACATGAGGGGTCAAACAAATGTAACTAAAGTTTTGGGGAATATGTAGTATTACCAATTTGTGTTGGAATGTCTGTTGAATTAATGTCTTTAGGTAAATGAATCTATGATTTGTAAATGCGTTATAAGAAACATTTATCTTGCTGTGACAAGAGAGAGTTAGTGTTTATTTTAGAGTTTTGACAGCCTTTTGAGCACCGAGATTGAGACGCTGGTCCAAGTTCAATTCAATGTGGCTTGAGTCACCCTCTCTATAGCACTCACAATGAGTAACTGGTCTCGCAGGTGGGCAGATCTGTCAAGAGAATGTGTTAATTTATGTTTGAATAATCCTCACTGGCAAAGACTAATACAGGGCACATGTGATTTAAAGCAACTGTCCCTGGGTAGTGAAAATAACCATATGCCCTTCTCTGGAGAAAGTCTGTTCCAAGACACAGATGAAACTATTTCTGGAGGCTTTCTCACCCAACCATCCTTCCGTCAACTGGTAAATGAAACCTGCAGCACTTCCAAGACATTCTGTATAAGGGTTTCTCACATTTTAACAATGGTATTCAATGAAGCTAAAAGGATACCTTTAAAATACCTACTCCTGAGGCAGCAAGTCACTGGATTACAAAAGTGAAATGTGTATTTTCACATTGAAAAAAAAAAAACAAACACAAAAAAAACCCAAACCACCCACACCTTTTCCTCCAATAAGGAAACTTTTTACAGGATCTGCTTTTCATCAACATGAGGGAAACTAGGAAATATAACACTTCTAAAGCCTTAATGCAAGGTCTTTTGAAGATATTCCTTTGATTTTTAGCATTGATTTTTCTCCACTAGGAACACATTTTACTCATTATATAATGAAACTGCATTATAAGTTTTTATATATCATATTACAAATGTAACCCATTCATCACATGCCTGGGTCTTGAAGAATAGCCTTAGAAACAGTAAGAAAAAGAAATGCTGTCATCAAAGCAAAATTCTTCTCTTTGCTTTCCCTTTAAGATTGTCTCCTGTTCTTTCACTCATAAAGTGCTTGGCTATACTTTGATATTGGTACCCTGCAATATGTAAGGCTCTTTTTTTGTTTGTTTGTTTTGGGGTTTTTTTGTTGGTTGGTTGTGTGATATTTGTTTAGTTGTTTGAGGTGGACCTTCTGGGGCAGAGGGGGTGTTTGGGATTTTGTTTTGGGTGTTGTTTTTTTTTTGTTTTTTTCTTTGGTTTCATTTGGTTTTCATAAACAGCATAGCCCTCTATCTGCCCAATACAAACCCAAACAGTATCTGGAGGTGTAGGTCCCTATTTTCCAGACATGTTGATTCTCATCAGTCTCTCTACATGAAGCAGGTGAGAATCACCTATGGCAGCGCTGTTAATGACAGGATGCACTTAGCAGTTCTTCTGGTAACTGGGACTACATGCTTTTGCCAAATACTTCTTGCAGCTTCATTATGCAGCAGTCCACCCTGTTCACACAGCTAGGTCCTAATGAAATAGTCTGCGATTCCATCTCAGGTGCCTCTTACCTCTGCATTTCTCCTGAATATAGCATGCATCAAGATGAGAGTTTGCTAAACTTTCTGAGCTTGTATAATGACTTGGAACTGCAAACCAGAACTTCTCAGAATAAAAACATCTACAAGCCAGTATTTCCCAGATTTTTGAAAACGATTAATGTCTCTCATTGTCTTTTTTTTTTTTTCCTTCTCATTTATATCCAAGTCGTTAGAAATCTTGTTTCTATAGAGAAGAATTGTGAAAATCAGACTTATTGACTGTCTGTAAGGTAGTATATGTTCACTTCTCTGGACTGAAAAAACTCAGTTGCTGACCAATTACAGGTAGCTAGCAGATTCAGAGAGGTAATTGCAGCCTGTTATCTCTGCTTCCTTTCTGAAGGAACTGATCAGCTGCTGAATGTTGTCATTTATCAGAGCTCAATCCCCTTCATGCCCTTCTGCTGTTTCAAATATGATCAGAAAATTAAAAAAAGTCTCATCCTCAGAGCTGAGCAGGCCCCTTGCAAGCATAGGAATATGTGCACAGAAAGAGTGCCTACTTTAAATACCATTTTTTGCTATTTGTTATCTCAGTTAATCTGAAAGGAGTCTGATGCAACTGAGGCTTCAGTCTTTGTTTCCATAACACCCTAAAATACCTACAAGTGATAATTCTACCACTTACAGGAATAATATAGATCTCAGAAATACAAAGTACAATTACTTTTTCTTATTTCCAGGTCTGAATCTCTTCCTTAAAAACAAAAAGCACCCCCAAACCATCTAACCAACCAAAAGTGTTTCACTTGCATCTCATTTGACTTCATTAATGAAAGAAAAATGCAAAATATGAACAAATTTGAAGTTTAATAAAGTATTTCTTATTTTGTCAATGTCCTGGTTGTCCAAGTTGAGGACATCCTCAGACATGCACAATAGTGTATAGGCATGGAGAAGCACATAATGGTTTTTCTCCAGTGTGTTTTCTTAGTCTCCAAATATTAGGTATTTCATAATCCCCAACAGATTCTCTTTGTCATGACCTTCTCCATTTTTGCTGTAACACCATGTAAGCTTCTAGGAACTACAACATTCATCAAGGAAACTCACGGTTTAACAATCTTATGAAAAGAACCAACTCTTGTTTTTCAGTTTTGTAACGCACAGCTTCATCGGACAACTTATGCTGTTACCGGAAACCACAGTAAATAAAAATTCCCTCTTCACTCTCTTTGCCACAGATGAATATATAGTCTTAAATCAACTTTTCCTACAGTGGTCTCTTTTCCAAGATGAAAAATCTGAGACTATCTGCTTAATCATTCCTTGTCTGGAAGTTGTGCCATACTTCTGATTGCACCTGAATGTCATCCATTTTTTTGGTGTACCTTTTGAGATTGGCAACCAGGATTTTTTTCAGTATTCAAGTTGCAGGAGCTTCATACATATGTAGACAGAAGCTTAATCACATTTTTACATAATTTCAGCATGATGCCTGGCATTTTCTACTTTTTTCCACTGCTGCACTGGGCCATTGTTTTCCTGTTATTATCTCTTGTTATGTTATGGTGTTATTCCCCAATGTCAATAATCAGACTTGAGTACTTTAAGTGTAAAATCTGGGGTTTACCGTGTGTGGCTTTACATAATTTCATCACAATTTTACCATCCATCATTTTGGTTCCATTCACTATATTGCATAGACTACGAATGTATATATAGCAAACTGCTATAGTTATCAAACCATTGCAAGGTAGGGACTGGCTGGCATGGAAAGGCTCAAATTCATATGGCTAAACTCTCTTTATGTCTCCCCTGACTCCCTCTGAAAGAAGGTTACCATCTCCATATCAGCTATGAGAAATCACCCTGGGCTTCAAACACTGCTAGGAATTTTTTTGGCAGAGTGCCAGTTGGTACAGGCTAAACTGATGTTAGGGACTGTAAAAACAATGAAACACTGTGGGCAATTATATTGCAAAAGCCCATTTCCTTGACAGGTGAAGTATATTAGTATGATCACAGTCATAAGATGCTTTTGCAAAGGCCCGTTGACTTTATTATGCCAAATGTCACTTGAAAAGTTTTTCTCCTTGATATTCAAACCATTTTTGTTTATGTTGAGTATGTTGAATAGTATGCTTTTGTTGAGTATGTTTGACTAGTACTAATCCCCATGGAACACTACAACAGAACTTATTATTACAATAGAAAACTCGTTATTTACTTCTTCCTGCTGGTTCTTATCATTTAATCAATTACTGATATGTGCAGGGACCTTCACTTGCAGCTCATGGCTGCTTAAGAGTCTTTGATGAGTGACCCTGTCAAAATCTGCCTAGAAGCACAACTAGATCATTTTAAAGAGGTCAAAGCTATCCATGTGCTTGATAACCCTTTCAGAGGACTCATGAGTTTGTGAGTCAGGACTTCCCTTTCCAAAGACTATGATACCTTTTCCCCAGCATGTAATGTGTCCAACAATTGTATTCTTTCTAAGAGTGCTAACAGTTTTACTAATTTTGGCCTCAGAACTTGTCCCTCTGACTTGTCCCTGATAGAGACTGTTTTTTAAAAGCTGGCATTGCATTTGATGCCTTGAAACCCTGAAGTATCAAGAAAGTTGAAGTGAAAGATTAAAGAAAATAATATTTCTACAGTTCCATCACTTTTTAAGATTCCTGTTAGTATGTGTGAAGTTGCTGCCATTTATGACTTGAAATCCCACTGTACTGAAATTAGATCTACTGATGAATCTCTAGTTAAATAAATAGATATAAAATAATAAAACAATCTGACATTTAATCCTTCAGGATTTATAACCCTTTCTGTTTTCATCTGGAAACCATGACAAATGAACTACAGAGCACTGGGTACTGAGAAGCATGGCACCGATGGCAGTGTTTTTCATGGAAGTTCAGAAACAAGCTTTTATTTTTTAATTACAGCAGTCTGTTAAAATCAAAACATTTCCTCAGTCTTTGATGAAATGACAGAAAGGGTATCACACAGATACATGGCACTAGAAGTTGAGTGTACGTGCCATTCTAGTGGATCTCCTTCTGTTGCTTTTTTCCTTGGGGTTTATGCTCTCTCCCAAGAGCTAGTAGCCTAAGTGTGGTCAGTCAAACTCCCTCTGATGCTTGACAGATCTGCAGAGAACCCCACCAAGAACTCTTATCAGTAGCTCAGAGGCTGTCTAGCATGATGAGAAGCTGGACATGAGCAGACAGTGTCTACTTGCAGCCCAGAAGGCCAATTGCATCCTGGGCTGCATCAAAAGAAGCATGGCCAGCAGATCAAGAGAGGTGATTCTACCACTCTGCTCTGCTCTGGTGAGACCTCACCTGGAATACTGTGTCCAGCTCGGGAGCCCTCAGCACAGGAAGGACATGGACCTGATGGAGCGGGTCCAGAAGAGGCCATGAAGATGATCAGGGGCTGGAGAACCTCTCCTACAAGGACAGGCTGAGGGGCTGGAATTGTTCAGCCTGGAGAAGAGAAGGCTCTGGAGAGACCTAACAGCCACCTTCCAGTACCTGAAGGGAGCTTACAAAAAGACTGGAGAGGGCCTGTTTACAAAGGCCTGTAGTGAAAGGATAAGGGGTAATGGTTTTAAATTAGAAAGGAGATTAGGAATATGGAGGAAATTCTTTACCAGGAGAGTGGTGGAGCACTGGAACAGGTTGCCCAGGGAGGTGGTTAAGGCCCCATCCCTGGAGACATTGAAGGTGGGGCTTGACAGAGATCTGAGCAATCTGCTCTAGTTGAGGATGTCCCTGCTCTCAGCAGGGGTGTTGGACTAGATGACCTCTAGAGGTCCCCCCCAACCCAGCCGTGTATATGTTTCTATGCTTTATTTTGTATTGAAATTTTGATTGAGTTTTAAAGACCTCTGGAGAAATAAATTCTTTAGAATTTATATATATATTTAGGTTTTTTCCCCCGTTGATTTTCTGACACACACCTTGAGTATTATTCCTGAATGTGCCCTCCTCAAACTTTTACCATTACATCAGATTTTATATGTGGTTTATTGTTACTACCATAACAGGCAACTTCGGAAGACATCAGACCCATCTGGAACCAAGGCTAAATATGGGGAAATATGTCATCTGCATATGCATTTAATTATTTAATCATGCTCTAATGAGATTGCAGTTATTATTCCTGATACCAACTGTTTTACAATTTGGTTCCTTTGTTTCTAGCAACCGGAGACCTAAATAGTTTATTTCTCTTAAGATAGCAGTTAGCTTTCAAATGACATGCAATATGTTTCCTTCACTAAAGCTGAACCACACATGAGAGTTTAATAGTCTATATTTCAGTATGAACTCCCAGGGAATGCAGATTTTCATGTGATTTACTTGAATTAATTCAAATCACATTATGCCTTTCAGATAGCATACCAGAATTAACTCCTATATTTTCCCGCCCTGTCATTAAAAGTAAGAAGTAAAAGATCTGTCACGGTTTAGGGTCAGGGCAGCCCCTTAGACCTATAACAGATGCTCTCTGTTAACCCCCCCTCCCTCCCCAAAGGGGAAG
>JANHFX010013048.1:0-31037 GCA_027560015.1 Chloroceryle amazona | reverse complement strand
CACTGCTGGCTCATATGCAGCTGCTTGTCAATTAGAACCCCCAGGTCCTTTTCTAACAGACAGCTTTCCAGCCACTCCCAGGTGCAGGACCCAGCACTTGGCCTTTTTAAAGTTCATCCCGTTAACATTGGCCCATTGATTCAATCTATCCAAGTCTCTCTGTACAGCCTCCTTATCCTCATGCAGACCAACACTCCCACCTAACAATGTCATCTGCGAACTTACTGATGATACACTACGCATCCTTATCAAGATCATTAACAAAGATGTTAAACAGAAGTGGTCCCAACACTGAGCCCTGAGGAATACCACTGTGACCAGCTGCCAACTGGATTTAACTCCATTGGCCATCCTCTTTGGACCTGTCCGTCCAGCCAGTGCTTGATTCAGCATCCATAAAAACTCCATTTTCTTCATGTTGTCAGCTCTAGCATTTTTTTGTCTAGCTTTGTCCAAAATGTCAATGTATAGTCAATCTTTAAAACGTTCTTGGATAAACTCAAATGCCTGTGATTGTCTCCCATCCTTCATGCATTCCTAAAAGATGAAGGAAACGGGTATATCAGTGAACATAGCTGCGTTTGGGCTCCATACTGCTAAGACAAGTCATAAAATACCTGGCTTTATAGAAAAAAAATTACCTCAATCACATAACGGGAAAAATGAAAGTGCTTAGTTAATCTTTACATAGGTATGTGTATGCCAGTAACTTTTTGTTTTATCTTTTATTGGTTTATGTAGAAAGAGATATTTTACATGAAATAAACTTTTACTTTCTACAAGTGAATTTCCTCCCTCTTTTTATCTTTGTGATTCTGCAATCATTATTACATCCCAATTTTGATGTCACTTTTTAGTAGTAGGATTGGGGGTACACAGTACCAGTGAAACAGTTTCGTTACTACTGTCAAGAAAATATGTTAAATCGCCCTTTGTTTCCTAACTGAGGAACTGTCATTATATGCACTGACCATAAGCAGTTCTTCACGTACCTTTTTCAAATTCTTGTTACTATAGTTCTGATTTTAAAATAAACATTTTATAGTAGCAGTTATTGATAAATAGAGTGAATATTAATTATCTGGCATGGTCAAATTCAACTGTCCTATTGGAATTCTGGATACTGTGAGGGGAAAACAGGCTTCAGTTATATGATTGAGATGGCATTATGATCTAACAATTTAAAGTTAGTTAATATAAATCCAACTAACTTTTTTATTGTATAGCTCAACATCTTAATGAGCTTTTATGAATGGCTATTTTAGAACATGCTAAACAAAGCCTGTAGAACAATTCATTTATACATATATATACCTGCTTAACATCAATACTTTATATAACGATAATAAGAAAGCAATAGGAATTACTTTAAAGTTTGTCTTCTAACTGACACAGCTGAAGTCATTGGCTAGTGCTGCTGACTTTTTCATGAACATTTTTTGCCAAAAAAGTTAATTTAATAGTTTTCTCACAGCAGTATACAAGGACACAAGCAGGAAATTGAACCAGTACTGTAAAGTGGAATTATGCTTTGATATTAATGTAGAAGAGGGGTGGTATGCCTCCAATACTTGGGAAAGTAAAATCCAAATTCAGAATTATATAAAACTATAAAGCAAATATATTTTGATTACTACTTTTACATTAGGAAAAATTCTTAAACCATAGAAGTTTAGGGTCTGTCAGGACTCACTATTTTTGATGATTGATGTATTTTAACAGTTTTAATCTTTCCTCACCTTTCTTGTGTAATCAAACAAATTTATTTTACAGGAATGATTTTTTTTTTCCTACTAAAAATGTTATATGTATTTTAATTCTTCAAGAGTATATTCAAATATTTCCTGAAGCGAATGCATATAAGTCTGTGGACTTATACGTGGTCACAGTTATGCTGAAGATTTTAAAAGAGCAACCCAAATAACCATTTATTTTATTTTTCACTCACACTTCCTAATAAAACAATACTTGTATAGGAATAAAATCTGTTCCTTTCTGGTCACTTGTCCCAAAATATTATAGATTAGATTAAGTGCTTTCCATCAGTCTACTATTTATTGTTCTCCTTTAATTTCTATTAACGTCACTGCCAAAATATGGAACAACGTATGAGAGTTTTATGTTCCAGTTTTCATGGATACTTGATAGACTAATGCTTCATGTATTTCAAAATTATTCTAGCTACAGTCCTAGTTGGGAAATGCGTGTTTATTTTCATAGAGTGTAGAGTTCTGCAATATAATTACATTTTGCAAGAAATTTGTATAAATCTTGGGTTTATTACCTGCATTTATTGCTGTTAAGCAGGATCTGGGGAAAAAACAAAGAGGCTTCTGTTATTTTTTTGGTGTTAAGGACATGAGTTTTATTACTTAATACTAGATATATGCTATCCAAAAGAGGGAGCCATAACATTATACTATGTCTTTCTTCTTTATGAGACAGTGAAACTTGATACATTCTTTTATTCCTTTTTCTTAATGGTACTTAAAGATGATGTTTGCTCTGAGCTTTTTTTTTTGTGTTGATATAAGCAATATAGTTCAGGAATAGATAATGCATGCTAATAATTTTACTGGAGCTGAGTGAAATGGTAGTACTAAAATCAAATATGTTTAAAGAAGAGAAAAACATCCTGTCATAAAGAACAAGGTTGGAATAATTTATCTTGCTCTTGATTTCACCACATGCTTTTTTACCAATTTTGAGAAAAGAATTTTATCTCTCTGTAGTTCTTTGGACCACAAAAAACCCCTGCAACACTGCAGGCTTGGAGGAGAGTGGATAGAAACCTGAGCAACAGAAAGGCACCATGGGGTACAGATCCACAGGCAACTGAATATGAGCCAGCAGTGTGCCCATATGGCCAAGAAGGCAAATGAAATCCTGGCCTGCATCAGGAATAGTGTGGCCAGCGGGACTACCGATGTGATCACATCCCTGTACTTGGTACTGGTGAGGCCACACCTTGAGTACTATGTTTCGTTTTGGGTGCCTCAGTACAAAAACGACATCAAGGTGCTGGAGCAAGTTGAGAGAAGAACAACGAAGCTGGTGAAGGGTCTAGAGAACAATTCTTATGAGGACTGGATGAGGCAACAGGGCTATTTTGCCTGGACAAGAGGAGGCTCAGGGGAGATCTTATCGCTCTCTTCAACTACCTGAAAGGAGGTTGTAGTGAGGTGGGCTCTGGCCTCTTCTCCCAAGTAATAAGTGATAGGAGAAGATGAAATGACCTTAGACTGCACCAGCAGATGTTTAAATTGGACATTAGGAAGAATTTTTTCACTGAAAGGGTAGTCAAGCATTGGAACAGGCTGATGGTTGAATCACATCCCCAGCTGTGTTTGAAAGTCTTGTAGGTATGGTGCTTAGGGACATGGTTTAGCAGTGGACTTGGTAGAGTTAGGTTAATGGTTGGACTCTATGATCTTAAAGATCTTTTCCAGCCTAGATGATTCAATGATTCTATGATTACAAAATGGAAAATATATATAACTATAAAAGTAAAGCCCTTGATCTATTTGCTAAATATACTTTGCCTCTCTCTTCAAAGTAGGACTGCAGATTTTTTTGAGAAAAGCTGAATAAAACTGAATAAAGTATGACAGAATAAACTTTCCACCTTAAAATAGTTTAGCTGAACAGAGCAAGCACCAAGGCAGTTTCTTATTCACTCTGAAATTCTTTAGATAGTTTTTGCTTATCACATAGCTCTTTATCATATGAGGTCAATCCAGCCTATGATGCACTTTGTTGGAACAGCTTGTGATTTGCCCTCCCAGTAAATTGCTCCAACAATACATTTGAAACCACAACTTGAAAGAAGATTGTTTAAAGCTATTTATATTTCAGAAGTTATTATTATTTATTGAGTTGTTCACCTTTCATAATTTACACTTATTACCAGTGTTTTTCCAAATTTCCTGTAAAAGTGAACTTCACTAGTTGATATGTTTTAACATTTATGCTTTTCAGTTTTAGTACTAATTTTTCATCATCTTTTATTATATTGCCTAACAATATGTAAATTACTTACCACTTCTGTTGTGACAGGATATGCTTTAGTAATGAATATGAAATAATAAAACCACTTTAATTAAGGCCTTTTATCTAATAAGGATCGAAATACTTTATCTTAATTTCCAGATTGAACCCTTCTCCTACTTGTGCTATAAGGAAGTTGAGTAATTTTGCACAGAAGTTAATTTCATAAAATAAAAAGAAAACCTAAATAACAAACAACCAAAAAACTACAAACCAAACAAATATAAACAAACCAGAACCAAAACCAAAACTCATTACCACCTGCCATTAAGTCATCATAAAAGAAACCATGAGCTTAAACCTATCTTTTGATCTTTAGCTTTCCATTTTGGTCTTGATGAATATATAAAAAAATACATTTGTTAACACCAGCTTGTGAACATTGAATTTATAATAGTCAATACATTGAAAAATATACTACATGTGAAACTTTCCTCATTTGGATATGAGCCTTGTGAATGTAACTATACCAGAAATGTTTACTCCACACATATTTTTACTTTCTGTTTTCCCTGTTGACATTTTAAAATATGTTCACATTTTCTCCAGTTATGTTCACTGAAGTTCTTTTATGTGCTTTCAGGTTTACTTTGAATACTCCATTGCCAAGTCAAAAACATTTAGTTTCAATTTACTGTTTTGTTTTAATCATGTAAATCCTCTGTCATGTAGTGAATTAAAATTAATACTTAATTGCTGGGGTTTTTTTAATGCAGGTTATATCTACACCTACACTAAAAACAGGTGTTCTTAATAAGAATGTAGGTAGTTGCTTCATAGTTGGAACTTCCAATTTCTGGTGATTTCTCTATAACATGTACAATTATAATTTAGCTTTTTTCTTTCTGAAAGCCAATGTATTCCAGATTTTTCTGATCTGTTTCAGTATCATCTTTATTTTGTGAAGCATTCAAACCTTAAGTGTGGTAAGACATTCTTTATTTCCATTCTTCTTTCCTCTGTCACTTACACGGGACATTATTTCAATAAGCGATTTATCTTTGTAATGGTGTAGGGTTTTTTCTCTTTCATACATGCACTGTGTTTGCTTTGCTCAGGTGTGCATAATATTGTTCATATTTTTCGCTATTCTAGACCTGGCAGAAAGTTTTAGAACTTTCTTCCAAGTCATGTAAGTCAATAAGAAGATTCTGCTATCTTTAGTAGTTTACAGTTTTTGGTTACATTTCGGTATTTTTTCTGCTTTTTGTCTGGCATTAGTCACTTAGTGTCTCTGTCTTCTAATGAAATTTTCTTTAAATATACATACATTTTAATGTCTTCTATGAAGAAGCAATGGCTTCTTCAACATGTGTTACTAATGTAGACGTGTGATTTTTATTTTTTTAATCAACTATTACTTAATCCTGTGTATAATTTTAAAATCTAGACTATGTTTATCCATTGTTTGAATTATGCAATAGTCAAGTATTTATTTTGTCTAATAAAATAACATATTACTTTTATAAGCAGTGTTCACAGTATTATATTAATCCCATTTTAAGCTTTATTTAAATCATATTTCAATCTTGTTTTGATAGCTGAACATGCTATAATTTCCCTTCCTCTCCCAGCCTGTGAAGAAAGAAGCCTATTTACACTGTCTGAATTTACCATCTAACTCTAACAGATTTATAATCCTCTAACTTCTAACAGATTTATCCTCTATCCTCTGGTATATCAGAAATTGGTATTTGTTAGCATTTTGCAATATTGTTTCCTCTGACATTTACCTTGCTAGTAACATGGAGTTGTTCCACTTATTTGAATACTGATGACTTATGAGTGAAGACAATACTTCTAAAGAAAAAAAAATCTGTTTTTTTTTTTTTTTCAGATATTACATTTAAATTGACTTTGTATTGTAACATTATCTATCTAATCATAAAATATTCACATGCATATTTTACAAATTACTATGGCTTCTGCCCATATACCAACACCCTTTCAGAAGGAAGGGTGTGAAGAGGCTGGAAATCAAAAATTCATATCATTTGACATTACTCCTTTTTACACAATACTTGACCATTTCCTACCAAGTTTGGTTGCTCTTGCCCAGCCTGTTGGTTCTGGTGTGGGTCAGGCAGTTTAGTCATTCCTGAAGAAGCTGGTGCTCAGCTGCATAGCAAGTTCTTCCCTTTCTATCCCTTTGCAGCTCTCTGCTCCTCTGCTCTGCTTATTAATGACCAAGACAGAACTTCCTCCTTTTATAAAATTGAATTTAAATGTTACTGCTGTCCATTGGAATCTCTGGCCAAGACCATGCTGAGCTTTCCATGAGGGCTATGTGCACTTGTGGTGTTTACCTGGAGCTTATACTTAACTGCTTTCACAGAACACTTTGAAATATTTTATTGCAATTACTGACTAGTAATTGGCAATTTCTGAGGGGTAACACATGAATACCAATTTACTTGTCTCTAAAACAACACTGATGGTTACATTAATTTCAGTGATAATGAGGTAGAACCATATAATTAAAGAGACATTACATATGATGTGCTAATATGATTTTTGTCATTTTCTCAGGTTCTAGTATTTCTTCTTCATGATTTAATTTCAGTACTTTATTCTGGGCTCAATGAGAAAACATTTTGGTGTATTTTTTTTACTGAATATTCAGTTATGACAGTTTACACTCTACTGTTTTACCAGTAATTTAACAAAAAAAACCTTCAAATTCAGTAGTAAAATTATTTGGTTATTCTTATGTCAGCTGAAGTCAAAGACAAAACTTAAATTTAAGCAATGGAATCCTATATCCATGCAAGTTTCTGAACTGGTTAATAGCTTCATGTTAAAGCTAGAATGGTTAAAACTTTCAATTTTTAAAACTGCACTCTGTGCCTTCCTGTATATTTTGCTGTCTATCAGTCTTATTGGTGATATCAAAATCAAAACAAAGTAGAAATAAAAAATTCTCTCAGGACATTTCACAATGTCTCCCTTTGTGTGCCTCCAGCATTTGCAATATGTGAACACAAAGTTACCTAGGCCATATAACTTTTCATATAAATGTTACATTTGCTGAAAATGAAGCAGGGAAATATTTTCCTAAGTTGTTTCATTTTTGACTACTATGGTTTACAGACACAATAAATATTTTCCATCAGGAAACTGGGATTCTGTATGACAAATTTAAGCCTGCTTGTAACTGACATATATTTTTCTATGGATCTCTTAGAAATAGAATCCTTAAAAGTCTGCAGACTCAGAGGTTAAAAAACACTCATAACAATATCTTCCTAATGAGCTAAATAATGTTGTGTTGTTCTATGAGAACTGGGTTCAGTATCTTTAATTTAGAAACTATAAATTGACTTTCACTTGAGTAACAAGTATTATTTTCCATATTTGGGTAATGCAGAAATATTATTAATATTTCTACTAGTTAATTAATACAATTGGCCTTTTCAGGATGTCTCTTAATGACGAAGTACAGACATTAGTGATTGTGAGACCTTCTGAATCTTTCACTGTTTGAATATCAATAAAATGTTAAGACCAACATGATGGTTACATTAGCTTTTTTGGACTAGAGTTCAGTGAGACTTGGAGCGAGGGGAAGGATCTTTCCTCTACTTCCTATACCACTTTGGTTTCCAGAACAAAGATAAAGGACTTTTTTTCGTGGCGTATCACCCTATAGTGCAGGGTCCCACCTTCTTTACTTGTTTCTTTCAGAATGAAGACCACTTAGAAACCTCTGTCCTTCACTGTCCTCTCTTCAAACCCTCTCTGATCCCACAAAACTCAAGGGTCCTTCAGCTCAAACCACAACAAGGCCAGTTGTACCAGAAGGCAGTGAGGAAAGACCTTAGGGCAGGGTACAGAGTATGAGAAGATATAACTGCTGGAAATGTTGTGATATCTGTCATTCTGGCAGGTAACAATTTTGGTAATTTGCCTCATGAAAATTAAGATACTTCTGCAATCTTAAGGTATACCTGTTTATGAGCAGACTTACACAATAAAATGGTAGTGCACCCAACTCTCTCTAGAAAGTCATCTCAAACTTTTTAATTACACCTATTTATGCCTATAAATACATATGTATACAGAAGTAAAGCACATGCATGTTCTTGCATTTAAATACTATTTTTTTTACACTGATTATGTTTAAATTTCTCTCACATGTAATTTCATAGAACCGTAGTGAATAAACAAAATGAAAATGGATAAATATTTCTTAAAATTCTCAGAGAGATGAACTTCAGGTTTTACCATTTGTTCCCAAAATTAATGAATATGGCTGGCAAAGTATTAAGATGTATCAATTCTCAAACACAACACTTTAATAAACCATATGGTCACATTAAATTTTTGAGGAAAAAATAATAATTTTACGTTAAATGCTGCCTCCAAAGATAGAGGCAGGGCAAAATAACAGGGCAAATAACAGTTCTTCATCTTTTGAATGGGATAGGTGCCGTTGTTTGTCACCTGCACCTAAGAAAACAATTGTGTGGAACAGAAGGTGACAGTTTTGTCCTACAACTACCTCTTTTTAAAAACTTTAACATCTACAATTCTCCTTTTTATAAATAGGATAAGAAATTTTGAATGCTCTGTGGCAGTCCTGAAAACCTCATACATGCTTCGTTCAGTGGGCCTTAGAATTAATCACTACAGACTGCCTGGAAAGGAGGGAGAACAGGTCTGTACCTTCCTTGTCTTTCCTGTCCCTGAGACACCTGATAGTGACAACTGGGATGGAAATTTCAGTTTAAAAGGAGCATGCTCACATCACTTGTCCTGTCAATTATCTGGATAAAGCTAAACATCAGGAAAAATTAAGTAAAGTAGAGTAAGAAGTCAAATTTATATTTACAATGTAAAGGGACATTTAAATGACAGTTATCAGATGTTTTGCTTTGTCTACTCTGGAGCTAATCATTTAGAGGACCATACAGTAAGGCTGAAGATAGTAAAAAAAAAATGCATTTTAACATTTCCGGGTTTTTTGAATCTTTGCCCCTCGAGATGAGAAACTCTGAGATAAACCGAGAACTTAATTTTGAAATAGGCACTTCTATTTTCTGAAGGTAGGAATTTTGTCAACATATGTAATCAGGTAGAAAGTATATGCGTATTAAATACAGGTGTTTCAATGGAATGAATCAGTCATGCCTGTTGGTGGACCCTGGGAACTACCAGCCAGACAGCTTCATCTTTGTGGATGATCCTCCTGTAAAACATGTCAGAACATATGGAAAACAGGGAGGTGATTAGGGACAGCCAGCATGGCTTCACCAAGGGAAAATCCTGCCTGACCAATATTCGTAGCCTTCTACAAAGGACTGAGTGCATCCTAAGTTTATACAACTTTCTGCCAGTTAAAAAGTACTGAAATGCTTTCTGAATAGAAATTGAGATCCCTTTTATGTCGTCAGACTGGGAACATTAATCCTATGCTGGTTAAGCCTTAAGATCCATTTTAATTATGTTCAGCACTCAAGCTGTGAATATATACTACTCCTAGTGTATTACATACATACTCTCATATGCAATTGTTATGAAATTTTGAGATGTATGTTTTTCTTTGACATTTTCACTTATATCACTTGCCATTAATAAGTATATTTCTTGTGTAATCAAAGGTAATTATGGTCCTGTGTCTGTGTATAGCACTGAAGTTCACTATTTAATCAAACAAATTCTAAGTAAACATAATCTTTAAAGTAATTCTAAAAATGTATTTATTCTTGCTTTGGGCTTTTAGTTTTGGGAAAGTATTATGTACTAGATTCTGAACATGTTGGGGAAAACAACAAACAACAACAACAATAAAAACCCAGATAAAAACAAACCAGAAAAAAAAAACAACCAACCAAAACAAACAAAACCCCACAAACAAAAGCAAATAATCAATCAAAAAAACATATGGAGGACCTTTGTATATTCGAGAAGTTTATAATTTGTGGATCTATATTGTAGGGGGATTGTTTGGCAAATCTGCTGTAAAATGTAAATGTGAATTGGAGAAATGTAAATTCAAACGGCAACTAAATACTTGTAGTACCATTGGAAGGAGAGCTAAATCTTTCCTTCTAGCAGCGCTAAGTTATGTTTCTGAATGTGCAACACCAAGTATGTGCCTAAAGCATTATCTATTACATTCAGCATTTTCAGATATCTGTCAGACAGTATGAATGAGCATTTCTTATTTTAATTTCTTATTTTTCCAAAACCATCAATCTATAATGCAGTCTAGCCAATTCCTAATTCCTGTTTGTCTATATTAATGACTAATTTGTTGCTGCTAGGCCACTCTCCATAATCTCTGAAAAGTCCTGGAGAACAGGAGAGGTTCCTGAAAGCAAATGTTCCTCCAATTTTCAAAAAAGGCAAGAAAGAGGATCCAGGTAGCTACAGGCCAGTCAGCCTCACTTCCACCCCTGCAAAGGTAATGGAACAGCTTGTTCTTGGTGTCATCTCAAACCATGTTGAGGAAACAAAGCTTATCATGAGTAGACAGTATAGGGCAGAGTCTAGCTGGAGAACTGTGGCTAGTGGCATCCCCAAGGGGCCAGTGCTGGGTCCAGTCCTATTCAATATATTCATCAATGACCTGGATGAAGAGATAGAATGTACTCTTGGCAAGTTTGCAGATGATACAAAGCTGGGAGAAGTGGCTGACATGCCAGAGGGCTGTGCGTGACCTGGTCAGGCTGAAGAGCTGGGGGGGAGAAATCTAATGAAATTCAGGAAGGGCTAGTGCAAAGTGCTGCATCTGGGGAAGAACAACCCCATGTATCAGTACAGGTTGGGGGCTGATCTGTTGGAAGGCAGTGCTGGAGAAAAAGACCTGGGAGTCCTAGTGGATAGTCATGGGACAGCAATGTTCCCTTGTGAGCAAGAAAGCCCATGGCATCCAGGGTTGCATTAGGAAGAGCATGGCCAGCAGATCAAGGGAGATTCTCCTTCCCCTCTACTCTGTGCTGGTGAGACCTCACCTGGAGTACTGTATCCAGTTCTAGCCTCTCCAGTTCAAGAAGGAGAAGGAACTACTGGAGAGGGTCCAGTACAGGTCCACTAAGATGATTAAGAGCCAGGAGCACCTACCATATGACAAAAAGCTGAGAGAGCTGGGTCTGTTTAGCTTGGAGGAGGTTTGGGGGGGGGGAAATCTTACAGTGCTTATAAATATCTACAGGGTAAGTGTCAGAAGACATTGTCAGGCTCTTCCCATTGGTGTACAGTGACTTGACAAAGGGCAATGACCATAAACTGGAAAACAGAAGGTTCAATCTTAACATGAGGAAATACTTCTTCACTGCGAGGGTAACAGAGCACTGGAACAGGCTGCCCAGTGTGGTGGTGAAATCTCTGTCTCTGGAGACTTTCAAAAACCTTTTGGACTTGTTCCTGTGTGATCTACTCTAGGTGATCCTGCTCTGGCACAGGGGTTGGACTAGATGATCTTTAGAGGTGCCTTCCAACCCCTACCATTCTATGATTCTGTGATACTTGCCTTTTTGACTTCTCTAGTGCTATTTTCCCCTTCCCTGAATGAAAGCTTCAAGGAAAGATTCTTAACCAGGAGGTTTTTTGGCCACATGTAGCTGGGAGAACCAACTTTCTGGAGGGTTTCTGTACCAGTTGTACCAACCTTTTTTGAATTTCTTCTCTCTAATTGTCTTTAAAAGAAATTAGAAGAACATTAAATACATGATATACTTTTCTGTTTTGGAAACCCTGTTGTTTGCTTCAGGGATGGTTTGCCATCATGAGTAGTGAGGATTTCTCAGTAGGACTATGACTGGAAAAATAGGAAGCACCAGAAGCTTGGATTTTATTAAAATGTTACGAATGCTTTTAAAATATTTCAGAACTGTTACTTGAAGCAATATGTAAGTTTTCAGCCTTGTTACTACTGTTAAGAACAGTATCTTCAGTAAAGAAGTTCTATCTCCATGAAGGAAAATGAAGACTAATTAATTTTCTTTAGAACGCAAAGTGCTTTTCTTAGTATCTTACCCCTAGAAAAGATATAAATGCAATCCAGATATGTGGATCCAGAAATGTCATATAGTTATGAAAGAAGGGATGCATCACAGAAATTTAAAAACATTAGGAGCAAGATCTGACTCAATTGCTGGAAATCCATGGGATGCAGAAAACAGCGAGGAATGAAGACTCTATGCTAATTTTAAAATATATTTCCACTTTTTAATGTCTTATTTCTCATTGGAGGTGAAATTTCTATTTACATTTGGGAAGCAAATGTAAGGATTATTGTAAATCTTGCAGGAAATGGGGAAATATTTTTTGCAATGTAATATTTCTATTTTTACTGTGAGGAAAATATCTTTATCAGATAGAATCATTATAGAAATAGGCTCATCACTCATCTTTACTCTGGATAAGGGAAATGCACAGAAGCAATTTCACTGGCTTTAGTGGGACTAGTCTTATTGCAAAATTTTAGTCATTCTGATTAAGAGTTCCAGAATGTGGCACAAGCACAAAAAGCTCTCCTGACAAAAATTTAAAACAACTGCAAGAACTTCCTTTTGAAATAACTATGTTTTCCTATTTTTTTTTTTTCCTGTTACTGCACAGGCAGAAACATGTCCCTGAGATTCCCCACAACCAACAGCTATGCCTTAAAAGTCAGAAGAGAGAACTTGTTTACAGTAGTTTCCCATTACAAAGATTGGTATTTGAATCCATTAGTATAAAATATTATATAAAGAATAATACAAAGCACATAAAAATATTGTGTTAAACAGCAAACAGGAAAAAAAATTCAGCCAGAAAGTAGCAATGCAAACTTAAGCAGATTCATTTTAGTGTATGACTTTTTAAAATATTTTATTATTCCTCATATATATATAGGAAGAATTCTGTTCATGAATTATTATTGTTTTGATTTGTTCAGGTATGAGTAATTTACTAATACCTTCTCATCATATATAACCTACAACTGATGAATTTAAAAATGTTAATTTCTCATTTGTACTATGCCTACTTTTTCTTTCCAAACAGAAGCAATGAGATTAACTTCACCCTTATCTCCATCTCACACCTTTTTCACTTTAACTCTTCATCATCTCCACATCAACAAATATTGAATGAAAAAAAAGAAAATTATTTTGATAAGATCTTGAACTGCGGATGTTAGATCATTATAGTTTTTAAATTTACTTTATTGAACACTCTTATACAATCTGATGTTTTATTGAATTATTTCATAAGATGTGCCAAAACAAAAATGTCAGATTCTGAACCACTGATTATCAATGTAATTGATCATAATTTTCTGAAAGTAATAGTTAAATATAATATTTGTATATATTGCTAGATAAGCTCATATGCATTGAACTATTAAAAATATACAAATTAAGATAATTTCTTTATGAGAGTTTTGTACTTTGTCTAAAATGATGGAAAGTCCTGCTGTTTCCAACCCCAATCATTGTCCACAGTTTTCTCTAGTTTACCAAATGTTTTCTTGGATATTATTTATAAAGAACACATTTTGAATTGGGCAAGTAATTTAGAAGATATTTGTCAACTTACTTATACACAATGGGAAAATGTTTTCAGTACTTTTTTTGAAATTGGAGTCATGCATGGCCCACCACAATATTATTCCAGGTAGAATTTCCATGAGGCTGGTAATTGTTTCCCTTGAATGGGGTTTGTGAGGATAAAGCAATCTGCACACTATTTAGCACCTAAAACATTTATACTTACATAAACCTCTCTGACATTTGCATTTTCATATCAGGAGTTTCTAATAGGAAAGGTTTGTTTGTATGAGACAGGGAGAAATTAATGTCATGTGATGTCATCTACTACTAAAAGGTGTGAAATTTAAATGTAGGAATTTGGATTTAACTGGCAAAGAAATACATTGGCCATCACTTAAGGCATTCTATTTTGTAGTTACAGAAATATATTATTTTTTGGGGGGGTGTTTATGGTGTTAAAGTATTCAAGGCACATTTACTTTTATGAACGTTGGTGCATTCATATGGAGAAATTGGAGGACTGGGAAAGCAGAGACCACGTTCTACCCACGGTTCTGATACTGAGCTGCTCCATAACTGAGACCAAGTCAATTCAACTCCCGGTGCAACTATCTCTGTATATGAAATTAATGCAATGCTACCCATCTCCTATTGTAGTCTTTCTGAGATTGCAGAATTAAGTTCATAAATAACATACTTCACTTCCTCTCTTTTCTACAATTAAATTACAAACAATGCATTAAAAAATATTTTTCTGAAAAATAATAATTTTAGAGCTTTCCTGTAAGCTGCAGTATGCATCCAATATTTTTCATTTCTCCCTGAAGTTAGTAATAACATTTTCCTTTTCCTTTAAGTAAGAAAAGCCCAGTTTTGTTAGGCTTTTGCAATGGAAACACATAATATGATCTGATCAAGATATGTCTCTCATGTTCAGTCATGCTTGTCAAGTAGGCCTCGATGCCATGAGGTTTTTTTGTCATGATCTGTAGTTGGAAGTCAGGATGGTAACTCACCTTCTGGCATTCAGAAATTTCCTATTTGTTTAATGGAAAAAGGATAAAGTTATTAATATAATGCTTGACTGCTCTTACAAAGATTGTTTTTGTTCATTTCCCTTTGCTTTATTTTCTGCTTTATTTTCCTTCTCCTCCCACTCCCTTATAGCAAATTTCTGGATTTATTCCTGCAAATTACTTTTCATAAACTCAGTCATATGCAGAATGCAGTTAGCTTTCACTCAGACACCACTATTCAAATACTTGTTCTTCTGCAGATATCATTTGCATGTAACACCTGCTTCAAGTCTTAGAAATTCAGAAGGCATTCTGAGTGGGAGATGCAATTCTGTTTAGGCTTTTGCTCCAGTTGCCTTCTGCAGTTACATAGGGCTGACTGCATGAAAGAAATATAAAACTTATATATACTGTTTTATATCCAAGTCTATATATCCCCATTTTCTTAAAAACACAAGATTTGTGCAGGAATTGGAATAATTTTTAAACAGTGGTCATTACTGAGTTTTGATTTTCAGCAAGGTCTTGCTGTATCTCCATAAAAGTTTGAAAAATTGGGAAAAGAAAGGGGAGAAGGAAGAAAAGGAAAACAGCTCTGTGCTTCTCTGAAAATAGGTTCAAGACTCTCTATGCATGTTTTACACATGCAAATTCTGAAATAATAATTATTCCTTCAACTGCCCTGTTATCAACAGGCTTTGGTTAGCCAACAGGAGATTTCATCCTGTCTTGTTTTATCCCCTGAACAAATTTGTCCTCAGAGGAAATTGTCAGTCCTGTTACTTTCTAGCTCTACTTCTCAACACTTACACCAATAGGCTCCCTGCAACCCATGTTGTGCAGCTTCAGAAATTATGTCCTGATGCCAGGGCATAAGTGAAGATCAGAACTAAGTTGTACTATTCTTTCTGCAGCCTTGTGGGTGATAACGTTTGAACTAGTGGATTTCAGTTATTACATCTTGTTTGGCAGGTAAGTTGGGGGATGAAATCATCTTCATTGGCTGATACAACAATGAGAGGGCATCTCTGCCAATACCATGCAGCTGCCACGGAGCTCAGCATCATTGTGGAGCAGAAGCCAGGTGAAGGGAGAATGCAGATCCCTGTGAATGGGCTGCTGTCCGGATGGGAGGACAGCCTTTTTCGAATGGTCACTTCTGCAGAAAAGTGTGAAAATTCTGAAAACCTGAAACACTTTTTCTATGGAGCTGTACAAAGCATATGGCAGAGCTGTTTCTCTCCACATTGTCTCTCCAAACTGCTTTTTTTGTTTAGGTGAGATGTACCAGTTACTTGTGCAACATAATTTTTCACTAACAGCTGCAAGACAGCTTCTGAAATGTAATGGTCTACTTTGTTTGTACAAATAAACATATGAAAAATGTTGATTGCTGAAATCACTCCAAGTCTAAAAAGACTTAACAACTATTTTAGCTACAAGTTTAGCATGTTATACTGATACAGTTACATTTGCCTATTTAAAATTAGTCTTATTTATCTAACTTAAAAAAAAAAACAAATTAAAAATTATTTCCTTTATAGACATTTGATTGTATAATGTGACCTTGTAAAAGTTTTTTATTTTTGCTTATAGAAAAATCACATTCACTGTAAACATATTTAATTCTATCTTGAATTAATATTATTACATAATGAAGGAGAAATAACAGGACAATGAATTTTTTCTGTCAAATTGACATATAGATAACATAGTTCTAACTAGAAAAACAACATTTTTTCTATACATTTTTCATGATTGTAGAAAAAATATAACACAAGATTTCTAAATATTTAAGTAGCCCATTCTCACTTTTTGGAATAGCAATTAACACTGTAGATGTGGAAAGTGATTTGGAAACAATTAGTTTTTTTAAGATGTGCCATTAGCAATTCCTATCATTGCCATCAATGTAATTTAATGAAGACGGCTTTTGTTCCCATTAGCACAATTATTGCAAGTTTGCACTTGCCTTTTTATCCATATTTTTCTTACCATTAGAAACTAGTATAGTACTCAGTAATGACACCTAATCCTGCTGTGTTTTAAGTAAAAGGTGAGTTTTGTCACTGACTTTAAACAGCAAGACTGATACATTAGTTGTACATTTGTCTACTCAAAATGGAAATTATCCTAAGAAAATACCATTCGATCTTCTGACCTACTGCTTAAATCTGTGAGAAGACAAGTGGCTACTGTATCCACATTGCCATACAACTGTTAAGGGGTATCACTTTCTTTATAGTTCATATTCATCATTCTGTGTTTGAAGCTCATAAAGTGAAATGGAATGGATGTAACTTAACATTTCTTGCATGTGAAAAGAAAAAGCAAAATGTCATTCACTGGGCAATTTGTTTCTACTGGTTACTTCAAAATAAATGGTCAGTTTAACCTTTTAGGCTTTCTGAGCTAGCTTCTGATTATACATATTAGGCTGATAAAATTGTTTGATAGCACTTCTGGAAAATAGCTTTACACCTTAAGCCTGTTGACTTTGACTTACTGCTGTGAATATCCAAAGGGACATCTCCCTCAGCTCTCAATCTTTCTGAACCCTGAGCTGCCATTTCCTTTTTAACACATTAAGAAACTACTATTTTGCTACTTGTACTACAGAAAAACAAAACAAAGCATCAGTACTTCATTCTTATTGGTAGCAAAGACCTCCTTGTTCTTCACCCTTTGTAATTGTGTTTGTTTTGGTTAGACATTTCTGATAAAAATAAATGTGGGAAAAAAAAAAAAAAAAAAAAAGAAGATCGTTTCTACCTGGACCGGTGAAAAGGAATCCTGCACAGAAGTTAGGCTGTTTTGTTACTGCTGTATTCCAGTAAAAACTGAATAACATTTAACAGTAGTGCCAAATAGCATACACATTGCTATCTTTCTAATATGCACAAGCAGTTGTCATATATACAGCAATAGAAGTTTAGATTTCAGCAATTTAGTATAATTATTTTCTTTATGAACTGTTTAAAAGAAACCACCTGAAGTGCTCTGCTGACACTGCCCCCTTCCCCCCCCCCGCCATCTCCTAAAAAGTATCTGTAAGGTATTGTTAACGTTTTAAACACTTCTTAAGGAAGCACTTTGCTCTTTGGTTTTCAGCAATTTCAATGCTGAAGAAAGTTAATCTACTCACCGTGTTTGTCGGTGCGAGCCTAGTTCTGTCTGTCCAGTGCTGCTGCTCTACCTGCTGCCTTCCTTGTGCCTACTTTCCTTGTGCCTGCTACTGTATCTCCAGCGCTGTATGTACTTGCATCTAACTAGGGCTCCCTCTCTCCCAGCATCACTTTTAAGTCAAGCAGGCAGGGAGCTGAAGCCAAAAAGGACTCTCTATCTGATTGGTTTCCATTCAGTGACCCTACTTAATAAGAAACGTCCCTCAGAGAGAGAGATGTTCCTGCTAAGAAAGCCGCGGTGCTCAACTTGAGAAGGTTTGGGGCGGGGGGGGCGGGTGGTGGGTTGTGGTGAAGGACGACGGCTTTGCCAGCCATACAGTGATTTGCAAGTGAATGCAGAGGGAGGGTTCAGAGAGGAGGGCTTTGTTAAGGACCCTCTTATTAACTGAGGCTTAGATACAGAGACTCGTGCTACTTGCTCAGGTTGATCTGGTTTCAGTTTTAACAGGTAACGGTAAAGGCATGCTCACATGTGAATTATGTGGAGAAAAAAAAGACATTATCTATACTAGCAATGCAGTGCCATTTGTGTGCACACACTCATTTGAAGAATGCAAAATTACCCTGGAACACTACAGTGACAAATTATTTTAAGTTGAAAGAAGGTAAGGTGTGGGAGTTTTCCTCCTGTACTCAATAGGTTTACAGCATTAGTGTTACAGATGTTGCTAATGATGGGCTCGTCACTGTATCTGGAAGTGGACACAATACCAAGTTGCAAAGGATGTTTTGGGAAATGTGGCTAATAATGTTCAGATCATTCACAGAAGTATATTGTTTTGCCATCAACAGTAATGAATTTTCTGTTTTCTGGGACAGTCTGTTTGGGTACAAACAATCACTGCTCCCTACTATGTCACCAGATGTTCAATGTTGCAGAATATTGTGGTTTGCCTCAGATGAAAAATAAGATGTTACCTATTAAAATGGGAGAACTGAAGTATTATAAGTTCTGGGTTTGGATCTGCTATTTGTGCTTTTTTTGTGGGTTTCTGGGTCCTAATGTTTATTTCAGCTGCTGACACAAGATAAACATTAACATTGGGACATCTACGAGCAGGTACGTTGCAATCACTTTCTGTACCAACAAATCCTGAAGATAGCTTTCATCAGACGTCTGTTTTGGGCACTAATAGAACATGAAATACTGTACAGTGTAATTTTCTGAGCTTGTAGCATAATTAATTTAGTAACAAACTTTCCTCTTAGAAAGAGGGATTGTAAAGCTAGTTTCAAGTTATGAAGTATCATTAGGTCTATCAGTTGAGTAATTGGGGTGAAAGGAGGAATCTGTTTATTATTCTGGGGGAGAAACTTTACTACTACAGAAAGAATGTTTACATCAAATAACCAATTGAGAAACCTAAGTAAAGTATTCTTTTCCCTTTATGCTGTTACTGTTGCTTTAACACTGCCATTGATGAGCTTAGCAGGCTCATATTCACAGTACACTGTTTCTAATGAGAACCATTTCACTATTAGATCTCATTTGAAATTATTAAGGGATTGATGCAATTCATATAGACATCAGTCAGAGCCTTTCCATTTATTTCAGTGGCAGTTAAATTGAGCCCTGAACAAATGCCGTCTTCCCTAAGAATGCTACACATCCATTAAAACAATATTTGCATATGTGTAATGGAGTGCAGATTTTGGTCTACTATTTTGAAAATCAAAAGAAAAATTCAGATCCAGAACAAACTCAATCACTGTACGTCAGCTAAAATGTATAAAGTTTTAATCAGTCCCATAGCAGTGGAAATACTGGAAAAAATATTTAGTATCATTTTTGTCTCACTAATTACAAGAGAGAATACAAACAAAAGCTACAGAGAAGTGTCTATCTCTGATGCCCTATGGTCCCAGTGCAGCCTTAAACCTTGGCAATCCTAAAAGATATTTTCTTAATAGGAAGATGTCAGGATGAAAAAAAGACATGAGTAACAGCTCTACTTTTTTCACTGCATTGGCTTTTTTTTTCAGTTGTTTGGCTGCTTTTTGGGAACATTGTGGCTACTCTAATCAATATTAGGAGACCATCCAAGTACAGAAGAATCCCTGAAACTGATGTACAAAGTATCTTTGCACAATACTTCCTTGAGCTTTAGAAATCATTATACAGTGGCAGATGGGGGACTGGCCTCTGCTTTAAAGGCAGGTATAGATCTGTTCAATAACAGGCAGAGGACAGGCAGGGAATGGCTCTGTTTCTTTTGATGTCATCTACAAGTTTGTAGTAAAACAAGCAACATTATTTGTATTAGACAGCATAATGCCTGCTCTCTCATGCATATTTTTCATGGTATTGTAATTATGACACAGTAACTACTACAGGGGAAAAAGATCGAAACTATGTGTTACACATTCACAAACAAGAGGCACTTCTAATGCAAAGCATTGCACAATGGGGATAAAAAGTTTTCCAATATATACTGTAAATGGACTATATATCAAAAGTAGGCCAAACAGGGAAAAGTGTAGGTGTGACAGCAAATAGAGATGGGTGGAAATCTGAGGCTGTGCTCTAACACAGAGAAGGCTACTCCATATAGGGGAGGAAAAGAAAATGCTCCTTCTGAAAAAGCGTGGGCAGTGGAAAGAGGTTTGGAAATCCAGAAAGTGCACCAAAAGGGTAATGCAGGATTTTTTCTATTGCACAACATGCTGTACTTTTTTTTTTTTTTTTTAATTATGAAGGCTTTTTTGGAATTGTATCTCTTCTCTTTTGATCCTTATCTATCTTCCTAAAGATTTTTCTGCTAGCATCCATGGGAAGCAGTGATTACATATCCAACCTTTGTTGAAATTCTGAACATTTCCTCATTTCACAGAAGCTAAGATCACTCAGCAGTGCACAGGGTTGGGCTGGTTGCCATATTAAATCATTTTGAGTTCTATCACTGTTTCCCATAATTTTTTCTTTTACTGACATGTTTACACTTAACCTGCTTAGGCAAAACTAAATGAAAATAAACCTTCAGAAGAGGAAAGAAATTATCTATTTTTATCTCTAGGTTTTCCTACCTATATCCAGTCAGCAGATGATGTTTAGAAATCTGCCAGTGGGACTTTAATATCTCATGCAATGTCTTCCCACATTTCTGATAACCCAAGGCAGGCTTGAATTCCCACAAATTTGTGTTCCCACAGATGTCTTAGGGTCTGTAAGGAAAAATTAGTTTGGGGTTTGGTAGTAACCACTTCCCTTCAACATATCACTTACGCGAGTGTTTTCCATTGTCAGAATTTTAAGTGTGTATTTAATATTTCTCAAGAGACTATGTGATGCCAAAAAAGAACAGAGCTGAGCAGAATGAAGCAGCCAAGAAGCACATAAATAAGAAAAGCTCCCTGAGATTCACGAGAACAAAGATGACAGTTGAGCAATTTCATCTCTGTTCATTTTCACCAGAGCCTTTAAGATTCTGAAACATAAAGAAACTGGATCAAATAATTACCAGTAGTTGAAAAAAACAGTTCTAAACACATCTATATTTTCATTTAGTCAATACTTTCAAAAGAATGCTATTAGCTTCTTTTCCAGCTTTTCTCTTTCTTCTCTCTTTCTGTGAATGACTTTAAATGATTCATTTGTTAAAGAATATGACAAACTGTATGACTTTGAAAGATTGTCAGAACATTACAAAATCACACCGGACAAGCAATGGATTTTGGCTGCCCCGCTTTGATGTACACGGGATAGGGCATAAGAGAGAGAACAAGAAACCTTCTGCTCCTTTTCCACTTTTAAACCTCTTTGTTACACTTATTCAAGGAACAGCCACTCTGTCTTGTCTGAAGGAGAATTACATTTTTGTATAAGGCTCCAGGTTCCCAAAAAAGGCATGAAAGTAGGGAAGACGTACATAGGAGCTGGGAAGAACTTGAACAAGACCAAAACAGTAAGAAAGAGTAAAATGCAGTATAGTTAAGTTAAAAACAAATATTGGATGGAAGATAGAAATACATGACGAAAAAATTCAGATGAAGTCATGTTGTCCTGGTCTGGGTGAGAACAGAGCTGATTCTGTTCAGTGATTTTACTTTTCAGCTCAGTCCTTCTAACTCACTGCACTTTCACAAGTCAGCAGCCTGCTTGCACAGTGTCTGCTGCTGGCAGTGATAGCACCCCATGGTTACAGTTAGTACCAAGGATTGGTGTGCAGACCAAGGCCACTGCTGGATCTTGTGCACCACATTGAGGGGTGCAGGAAAGTGAAAGGCCTCACCTGTAGGGAGGAGTAGACAGGGAAGGTGAACCCAAACTGACCAACGAAGTATTCCAGCCCATAGACGTCATATTCAGTACAAGGCAGAGGGATCTATAGCTTGCTCTCTCTCTCTCTCTCTGGGAGCTCCCTGGCTCTTCTCCCCTCTTAGCCCACTTTGCCAGCTTTACTCAGCTTGTCTCAGGTCCCCTTTTGGTTCCTTCCTTGGAGCATCCAAGGAGCACTCTGCCCGTTCTGCCTTCAATCCCAATTGGTGTGTTCCTGAATCCAGTACCAGAATCCAGCTCCTGAACACAGCTCCCATCTGCTGTGGGGCCCAGTCTGGGACTCCCCCAGTGTCCCTTGTTCCACAGCATCAGTGGTGATGGTGATGTAATTACCATCCGGGGGGTTAGGTTCAACATGGGTTTTGTATATATTTGTAAATATTCTAGAATTATTATTATTATTTTTCATTCTCATTCAAACTGTTCTGGTTTCCTTTTCAAATCACTCAGTCTCTCTCCCTTATTCCCTTTCTCTTCCCCTTTGGGGAGGGAGGGAGGGTTAACAGAGGGTGTCTCTTATGGGTCTAAGGGGCTGCACAGACCCTAAACTGTGACACATGTTCATGAAGTGCGAGTACCAGGCTGAGTTTCAAGTCATAATTCTTTTATAAGCTGATTTATTCAGCACCTTATTTTTAAGTCTTATATAAACAATATTTATGTGGATAATTAGACATAGTTACAATCTTTAACACAGGGTTTTTTCTTGGAAAAACTGGTTCACTGAAACTATTGACATATATTAGTTGTTTTTTTTTCCTTTATCAGTTCTTTAGGGAGAAAACTGTGAGCATATTTTTCCTGCAAAAAATGAAACCTTTAAAAATTATCTTTAAATTATTTTTAAATTATTGTTTTGTTTGCCCTAATCCAAATAGATTTTATGGAGTTTTTTGTTTTTGTTTTTTGTTTTGTTTGTTTGTTTGTTTTGTTTTGTTTTTTGCATCTCAGTCTTTAAAATATTTTGAAAGTATTTTACTTGGGGAAATTATTTATCAGAAATTTGAAAAATCACATTGAGTTGAAAATTTCTTGGCCTCTGTACAGTAATTATCCAATGAATTGCAATAGCAATCTTCATGAGATGTAGTAGCCAAAAATTCAGCAATCTTCATGAGATGTAGTTGCCAAAAATTCAGCTTCATCTGCAGGGATGAAATAGTCAATTTAAATATTCTTTTGGTACAGAAAATAAGGTTAAGGTAATAATTTGATTTGAATATCCTGTATCTGCTTTCTACTCAAAACAGCATCATTCTTACCTCCAAACCTTAAGAGGGTTTCTTAAATCCTAACAAAAATATGCAAGGCTCTTGACCAATCTAACAGACCATATGTTCCAGCACAGGATGGACCTCCTCATACATTACTTAGAGAACGAAAGACCAGATCTACAGTGGAATTTAAGCAGCTTCTGGAAAAAATAAGTATATAAACAAAGCATATGATTCCTTTTAGAAACTGTACCATCCCATGTGCAGACAGAACCCACCCTCGCTTTCATGTTAGAGAAACATCACTCTGATGCACCATAGCAAAGCCATAATCTTAGATCAGACACACTGCTCCCACTCTCATTGTGTGTATACATGACACACAAGCAAAGTGCACTGCAGTGTGAATGTCACCTTCTTGCTACAGAAACAAACACTAGGCAGTGGAGATGTAAGCATCTGTGATACTTGGACTTAGTACTTATCCGTAGAGGTATACCTTAAATTATTGAAAGTAATCTGCAAATATGACCATAAAAATTATAATATTAAAAAAAAAGTGCAATATTAGAATATTAATTTATTAAAAAAAAAACCACAACCAACACTATTTTCTGAAAATAAATACTATAATATTGCCAAATACTGTAAAAATATTGTTAAAGAACAGCTAGAATGTACTTTATCTTCACATGAAATTTCCAGCCTTAACTTATCTACAGTTCATATGAGCTTTGTATGTGCTTCCAAAAACTTATCACGATGAACTGCTAAACCTTCAGCTGCCATTGACTCATAATGTTGATGCCTAAATTCTTTGTTTATGGTGACAATTGTGAAGAGTTCCTGAAAAAAAGTCGTGGGAGGAGAGTTGTTTTACTCCAACATTGAAGAAGCTGATTTAGAATAAATAGCAGCATTTTTAAAAAGTAGCGTTTTTAAAAAGAAACAAAGCTCTGTCAGATGACATTTCGCTTTTTGATATAACAGAGGTAAAGAATGATTCCAAGACTGAATAAATTAACTTTCATCATCCCAATTTCAGCATTGGGATAAATATACATGCATAAATAAGTTTATGAACCAGGATTTTAGTCTGTGTAGAATATTCCCAGACTTCGCCAAAGTTGCTGTCTGCCTATGGCTATAAAACAATGCCTAAGTGCATAATCTTCACAGCACATGCTATTGCTGTGCTCTAACAGTTTGGCAAATTTCTGTTCTGTTTAAGTTAGGTTATTTAGAGTGAACTTCTTCACTTTCTCTATGGTAATACTCAAGGTCCCTTCCACTACACTCCTTGGAGCACAACCAAAATCCATAATTGTGCTGTAACTGGATCTTGAGATGGAATTATGTTCACCTATTTTACTGGTCCAGAAGTTAGGAAGCCACTTAAAGTTATTTCATCTATAATCATTGAAAGGAGAAAGAGATCTCCAGAGGAAGATATCATCCCATTTTAAGATAGCTGTCTAAGATCTTTGAAGAAAATTGAAGTTGCTAAGCAACATCATCTGGATTTATTTTTTTTTCTCCTTTCTGTCAGCTGACTATGGAGGGAACCCTGCTGAGAAGCTCAACTCTTTTCCTAACTTTCAACTGCTGATGAACATAGGTGACACAGATTCTGTCCTCAGGTTACAGCTCCTGGAGTTCTGAAATGTCTATGATTCATGATACCAATTATTCAAGATTCATCTTCTAATCTTGCTATTAAAGTATGTTTCTTGTCATCTTGACTGGAAGGGAAGAATGAAAGTGCAAGGGAAAAAGGAGTAAGAAATTATTTTAGTATGTTATTATTTGTTCAAAAAATATGATGGCCTATCATGGTTTGCATAGAACTCAGCTTTGCCATGATGCTGAATTACAAAAAATGTATCTATATAGATCATAACAATGTAGCAATACTAAGAGAATAAGTGGTGCTACCAACCAGTTTCACCTGGTTAAACCAATTAGATTTAATGGATTCATAGAATGGTTCTAATAGTCATACATACATTGGAAGGGTTCAGATTTTTAAGATTTTTCTAAGTAAAAATATTTTAGAGTAGAAAACCAAGCAAACAACACGACCAGTTTGGCAATGCTATTTGTTTTCAAGAAAACATTTTGGATTTTTCAAGATTTCACCAAAGCATAATCAGTATGTTAATGAAACCTGTTTTGGCCTTTCTTAGGCCAATCAGAGAGTTCCTGGGATTTGATAGTTAATTCAGATTTGAGGACTTGGCAATAGTCCTGAAGACTGTAAGGCCCATGAGCCCCAGGCTGGAACTGTGCTTCTGAGGGAAGCCAGTGTCCATGCCTTGAGCTAGGAAATGTTGCTTGAGTTCAGGTAACTCTTCCCTGGTACCTTGTGTAGACTTCCCCAGTGGGAAGATAGTTTAAAGTACATGTGGAAACCACTTGGCTCATGTCTTTTGAAAAAAATCAGGCTATTTTGACATTCTCGAGTTGTTGGTTTTGGGCTGGTTTTTTTTTTCAGAATATTTCATCATCTTGATTTTTTTTTTTTTATTATTAGTAATAGTTTTTCTACCTTTAATGTGAAATAAAAATTGCACCCCACCCTAAACTACATAACAGATTATTTTTCTTTCAACTCTAATAGCATTGCTCTCTCTAGTAGGAGAGGAAGAGAGAGAACTAATACTATGTTCTCATGTTTATATGCCTTTTCTTTTATTATGCAAAACCCTATGTCCTCTTTATGGGACTATAGTCTATACAATGCTTAGCTTCTTGGCCTTTATTTTCATAAAGCTGTGACTGATTCAATGTGAATTTATCTTAACTCAGAAAATTATGTGGCTTCAAGTCCCATACAATCATTTTTCTCTAAACAACACTCATTTTTGTTAAATGTTACTCTAGCCATAGCAGGATAACTTAAAAGTAGAGTACCTTACAGGGACCTCTGTGTAAAATCAACCATTCTTTGTAAAAATCAGAAGAAAGACTGTCAAGATTATATTGAATTCCTGAATATTACCAGGAGATTAATGGAAAGCCAAGAACCGTGTTCTGTCAGTGTGCACACTGCAACACTTGAATTTGCAGAGGTTAGCATAAAAATGTTATAGTTTTTACTTTTTTTTTTTTTAACTTGACCTGAAAGAAGTGACTGTTCTCTGCTGTTTTCTAAGCACTTTCAGTTAGCTATGGAGATGGAAATAAAATAGCAGGAGGGAACATAGCTCACAATAAGGATATAAGAAAAGGACACAGATGAGAGGAAAATATATTAGATAAATGCATTCAAATGTGAGGCCTGATCATCTGGTTATTTTGTTGCCTAGTAGAGCATCCACAAATTATTCAGAATCAGAATTTATTCAAAATTCAGAAGGCATTTACATGTTAGTGAAAAACAATATACAGCATTCCAAAAATACATTATCTTGCAATGTATAGAATATCTCAAATTTCAAAATATTAAGCTGCAGTGAATAGGTATCCTCTTATGATGAAGGCCAAATGGAGTAGTGGACTACTTTGGTACTGAATTCCCCAAAAAAACAAAATAGTAAGGTTAATTCAGCAGACGGCCAACACAGTGATTTAGGTGTAGCCAGCTTTACATACTTTTATTTGAATGAGTCTTCAACACTATGTTGTGACAGCTGGGGTATTTTGTAGAACTCAGGAACATATTAGTGCTAAATGCTTTGAAAGCATTCTATAAGACTGTGGTTTCACATAATTGAATGTGGGGTTAGATTGAGTATTATGAAAAATTTTACCAAAGGTTTGGAACAGACTGCCCAGGGAAGTGATTCAGTCACCATCACTGGACATATTTAAAAGACATGTAGATGTGGCACTTAGGGACATGATTAGTGGTGGACTTGGAAGTGTTTTGTTAATGGCTGGACTCAAAGATCTTAAAGGTCTTTTCCAGCCTAAATGATTCTATGATTCAAATGTACAGTTTAAATAACCAAAGACCTCTTAATGTGAATAGAAGGGCTGTGGAGGAACAGCACATATGAAACTATCCTGAAATATAGCATCTTAGGGTAGGGTTGGAAGGACTCAGCTTTCCACATTTCCCCTTGAATGCTGTGTCTCCACTACACTGTAATGCTGATTTCTTGTTCAAAGCTTAATTGTGGCCACTATTGCCCTGGTTAGTGGGAATGGAACATACACCTTCTCTTTCACCTGACAGTCAGCACTTCATCAGTGCCTGCCAGTAGAGTAGCCGTAGTCCAATGGACCACCTGAACCTAGATGGGGGGCATTTCCTAAAATTGTCATAGATCGCCAGACAACCATCTTCAAAAATGGAGCATACTTTCACAATGTTTCACAATCTACCATCTTGTTAGCAGAAAGACAGTATTTTTCAAATCTGACCATTGCATTCAGTGGCCAGATGACCATGACACTTGTCCAAGAAGCTAAAGTAGTGAAAACACAGCTCTATTGCTTGCGCATTTTGGGCAGTTGCAAGTCACAGCACCCACATGAGTATATTCAAATCCCACCAGCTTCCCATGTCTTTCCCTTTGGACTCCTTCTCTCTTAAAGACAATTATTTATTATTTAATTAAAAGAGTGCTCAGAACTACTCCCACCCTACAAGATCTCATTAAGCCATATACTGGAACTAAAATAAAACATGTCTAAATAAATCACTGTGAAAGATAAGCCAGACAAATTATGTCGTAGTATTCCTGAGCTTGTCTGTTGTGCACATCACTCCTAAAGCTTTGCTTTGGAACAAAAGAAGAAGAAAACTTAAAATTATAGCTACATCAGCTGTACCAGTAGGGAAAATTAAAAAAAAAAAAACAACCAAAACAAACAAACAAAACAAAGCAAAAAAGAAGACAGAAAAACAAACAAACAAAAAATAAAAACACAAACCAAACAACCAAACCAAAACAACCCAACCAAATTAAACAACCTTGCCTGAAAGTCTGTTTTAAAGTATAGAAATAAACAAAATAAATCCAAAATTATGTGTTCTGATGATTAAGCTGACAGTAACATTTTTTCCTCAATTTTTCTGCATTTTGTCAACAAATACTTTATATATCCTATAGATCAGAGGACATCATTTTCCAGTAGCCTTACATATTTCTCAGTACTGAGTCTGCAATTTTGGTTGTAGAAATATATTGTGGTCAATTCAAATTTCAAGACTTTTAAGAATTCTTATTGCTCAAATTTCAATAAGGATTTTTGTTATAAAGCTTCAGTAACAATGTCATCCAGTTGCTGCCAAGAAACCATCTTCACTAAATGCATAGAAACTATCGTATTGCCTTGAGGATATGTTTAACTACTTAGTGTATATATTGATGATAACAATGAACTCTGTTCTATTCTCTCAAGCCAGGTCAAGCAGAGAGCTGAGGCTACTGTAGTAATGAAATCTGCAGGTTAGAGGCTCTCATAGTTGATCCACTAGATAACAAAGAATAGATGTCTTTACTATAGTGGTAACATTTTACTGTTTTAACATAGTTTTCTGACTTTTCGATTGCAAATGTAATTTTGCAAGCTTATCCAGTTGTTTCAAAAAAAAAACCAAACAACAAAACTAAATAATATTTAGTTTGTAAAAACTTAGCAGAATAAAATTAATGCCTGTCTTTAATCTTAGTGCATTGACCTTCAGCTACAGTGGACAATTAACAATTATTTTGGTATAAAATATGAAGATTCAGTCACTGATCTGATTTTGCCATATAACCAGTCCCAATTCTTCTCTTCAGACACTAGTGTGAGCTCTGCTCTGAAGAACTTGTTGGTCCCTTGTTTGTGTGATCCTGCCTCAACTCTTACTTTTGTGTTACTGCTCTGCTCTTTTCCCCCTTCATCTGAGACTTAATGAGAGGACTTCTGTGCTCCTCCCTAGTGTCTGAGCCTTAAGTACCGCTTTGCTGCCCTTCAGCTTGAAACTAGATACTTTATAACGCACAAAATCAAATTGTTGGAGGGCTGTTAAAAAGGGCTCTCTGAATTAAAAGATTTCCTCTGCAGTTTGACTCTGAAGAGTTTGTGTTATAAAATTAATTATTTCCTGATAAGATACAAAACTAATGCAGCCAAAGGGTCCTTCATGTCAGGAAAGATGCAATGATCTTTTATCCCTCATACCTGTGGTCAGAATCAATACAGGGACTAGCTTAACAGTGGCTGCTGGATTTCCTCAAGAATAAGTTGAATTCTTTTAAAAATACTCTCTGGGATTTTTTTCAAGGCTCCATTCTCTTTTGTAAGTTCTAAATTATTTTTCCTGTTGTTTTCCAGTTTGTATACCCCTGCCAAGCTTCTTAAAAGATTAATTTGCTCCCCCTTCAAGTTATGTAGTAAGAGTGAGAAAAGAACTTGATGATAATCTACATGTCACTGATTATCTTTAAACTATATATTATCACTGTTTTTAAACACAGTGCTATTCATAATCCTAATAAACAAACAAGCAAAAAAATCCATCTTTCTGAAAATATCCCCAAGGACAAACACTGTTGTTTGCATTAAGGAGAATGTAAATCCTAGGGAAATCAGACCACAGCTGAAACTCAGTCTGTGTCAAGCTGCCTAAGACTCTTTGTGGTACTGAAGACCAAAGTGAAGTGTCCTGGGAAATTGCTCAATGTGTCAGAAGAAGCATGCAGTCTGTGTGCACTACTGTTCCAGGGACATTAGAGACCTCCGTGACAGATTAATTCAGCCCAGATGCTATGCCAGCCTCGCTGTGATAATTCTGACACATCTCCCTTTGCCCCAAAGGAGAGCCACACTCATTTACTCAAACGTAATTTCTTCTCTGACTGACGGTTGTTGCATTTAGAGATTAAAAATATCACAAACCTACAACACTTCAGTTGTTGACATTTTAGCACAAGCAGCAGGCAATCATAAAGCCTAAGATTAATAGAGCTTTAGGGCAAATCTGCTTTATTCTGACAGTTTCTGTTACATTCTGATGTGTTCCTGTGTTGTCATAAGGTTTGCTTTAATTAATTCATTTTTAATAAACAATTAGTTTTTTAATGTACAAAATGTAAATACAAAGCATGAGGCAAACATGCAAATAACTATCAACAGATGTCCACATTTTTTTACAAGTAATATGAGTTTGTTTGTCTAAAACACTGTTATGGAACTACTTGTTTAGGTTTTGTTATTATTACCATGTTTAGTGTTTTCTAGTCATGTATTGATTTTCCCTTTTTTCCCATTCTGAATGCATTTTTTAGGATTACAAACACAATGATATAAATATGAGTTGGGCTTCAAGAAAGTGTAGAGTCAAAGCAGATTTTTGATAATAAGATACAAATTTATTATTCTTTTGATATTCTTTTTTTCTTAGTTTTCTGGGGATGCCTAATATATTTAGTTTATGTATGAACTTTCTTAAGTTCAGAAATTACCTTTAAGCAGATTTACAGATGCAGGTTTCTCATCTTCTTACTGAGGAGAAGTAAGTATGCCATGGTTGTTTTCTGTGTAGATTTAGGGATCTAATAAATAGAGCTGACACGAATATATTTACCCATTTTTTTCTGTATCAAAAATATCTTAATTAAAAGCCAAGTAATAGTTTGAAAGAAAATTGACAAAGTAAAACAATGTATTTTAAGGCAACTAGTGTTTTGTTGTTGTTGTTTAATTAAAACATAATATATGACACTAAACTGGGTATGGACTAGGAATTAATCAGTTCTTACTTTTATTTTGAGCATTTTTACTTTTCGGGAGTCATTTTAGATGCCAACAAATATAGAAAGCTGTCACCGGAAAATGGTCCCCTGCAGCTGGAGTGCATAGTTAATGTCGGGGCATTTATT
>JANHFX010013047.1:13634-24988 GCA_027560015.1 Chloroceryle amazona | reverse complement strand
TTCAGACTGCATAGTTTTAGAATAACTTTCTTAATGTTCTTTTGATAACTTCTGCTTATCACCCTAGGGTTTATTGGTGCGCCGGCACCGCTAGGCGGTTGCAGTGCAGGGTGAGTTGCTGTGCTCAAAGCAGCAGGCAGTCCCTTGAGCCTGGGCAGTGGTGCAGAAGAAGGCATGAGGCTGCTCCTGGAGAAGGTGATGCAGAGACACCCCACAAGATCACCAAGCCATGCTGGCAGGTCACATCTGCACCAAACTGGAGTCGCCCCCACAAGTTCACCAATCCGTGCTGGCTATCGCAGCTCTGCCTTGGCTTACACTCTTAAAACTCTGGTAGAAAGACCTTTAGATACCATTTACGCTACTCCTAGCTAAGCTAGCTGGCCCTGGACCCACCTCCCAGGTCAGGCGAGGTTACCTTCCTCACCAGTGGTGTTCCTCGCGGGGCGGTTGGCTGAAGAGTTTCACTCCTCTCAACTTGGGATGCATCTTTTTTGGAATTGTGACACGAGTTTCTGCCAGCTTGGCATGCTGGTACAGCTTTTCAGAGCCAGAGTGAGTAAGAGGGAGGGACTGTGGAGAGCATGACTCCAGCAGCCAGCGGTTAGATTGGCTCAGATGATTGTGGAACTGCAACATCCAGAGAAGGGGGGAAAGGGAGATCTGGCAGCGGAGAGGCAGGTGGCTGAAGCCACAGTCCCTGCCTGTCCCCAGAAGGTGCCGTGGTACTGGTCGTACCAGACAGCACAAAACTTTCTCCTGAGAGGAGCCAGGATTAGCTCTGTTCTTCAGCAGGAGTCACATGAAGGCAATTGTTGATTAATTTAAATAAAAGGAGTTGACAGCCTAATAAGTTTGGAGATTAATTTCCTTGTTAATTTGGGGGTTTTGACTTGCTCATGAATATTTACACATGCTCTTGGGGTTTTTTTTGTTTGTTTGTTTGTTTTTTTTTCCTCCTCTATATAATTTATTTTTGTGATTGTCACATCACCTCTGAAGGTGACTTTCCTCATTCTGCAGTGTGGCAAATGTATTCACTCTTACGCCTTGGAAGAGGAACTCTGCCTGACACTGACGTTTCTTTTGCCTCTTCTTTGCCCCAGTCCCCTGTAGCCTCTCAGCCTGCTTCTTTCCTCTCTGCATATGCCTAGGAAGAAATGAGACCGAGAGTGTCCCCCAAGAAGAGGGCCGACCTGGACTTGGTAACTGGGAGAGCTTGTCAAAATACCCTGTACTGCACAAGGAAACCACAACTGCCAGCTGAGGAGTGGGACAAAGGGGTTATTTCTTTCTTCCTCTGCCTAGAGTTTTCTGCTCCCCCTCCTGCCTCACACTGCCACACACCTTCAGGAGCACTGAGGCAGCGTGACTAACATCTGTCACAGACACTTGATTTCTCTTATCCTTTCCTTAGAAGGAGGCAAAATCAGAAACACGGGTGTGTGTCTCTGGAGAGTACAGCTGATCTCTACACCTTCTTTCCCAGCTCTGCTGTTGCCCCCCTTTCCTTATCTTGCCTGCCCTTGCTTCCCCGCAGCAGAGAAGAGCATCCTGGCCACCAGTGCAGGTTTCTCCCTGGTGAAGCGCGCCTGTGTCTCACAGGCACGTGTTACGGGCTTCTGGCAGTTTATGTCTACCAGCTGGACTTGACTGAGGACTGCAGCAGTTAAAATCCAGCTACAATCACTGGTGCTGGGAGGAGCAGTGTTAGCAGCAGTGGGGTGCTCTCCTTACCTCAGGCTCATGCACAGGGGTGAGCTGGGTCAAGAGCCAGCCCTTGGGCAAGTAGCCTGAGGTGCTCGGTGGCGACCCCCAGGCCCAGTGGCTGCTTCCAGACCAGCTCATTTCTTTAGAAAACTCAGCTTTGGCACAGTCTCCATCTATACAACTTCGTGTTGTTCAGAGTGTGCCATCTTGGGGCCTGGAGCTGTGCAAGGAGGGGTGGCCACACCACAGCAGCCATAGGGTTAGCCCAGTGGCACTGCCAGCCCAGGCTGGTAACTGGAAGGGGAATGACTGAGAGGGGTTTACAATTGTGCAGCAAGAAAATGAGCCAGCAGCAATGTAAAAGTGACTGCAGGAGGTAACTGAGTCTTGGAGTGGGTGGTAGGTTAGTGGGACCTCCCTCCTGGGAGCCAATATATGCCTGCATGCCAATAGCACAGCCAGGTGCCCACCTCCCACTGAGGGCACCAGCTCCTCACAAGCTCGGAGAAGAAAACGTGTGGAGAAAGCCAGCTGAGCCCAAAGTTACCGTGACAGTTGCTCTCTCAGTAGCTTTGTAACAAGCTCTTTACAAAGCTTTGACCCAGGAGGGTGGCAAACACACTCCTCCATGATGGCTGCCTGTTCCATCTCCCATTCTTATTGCCTCCTCCACAGTCACATCTGACCGCCACATTCCCACCTCCGTTCTTCTTCTTCTGCCCACCTGCTTTCTTCATCTCTCCTCTTCCTCGCCACCCTAACACAAGACCCCCAACCCTGGACTTTCCATAATGATCACAGACCACCCGCTCTTGGTACCACTGTATGCTTTGTGCTTGAACACCTTTGGTCTGCTGTCTGTGTAAAGTGGACCGTTCACAGTGGCCATACTTTGTGTCTTGGGTTCCTGCTTGTCTGGCTTCTAGGGCTGCTAGACCTGGCCTGATGTGTTCAGCAAGTTGCCTCTAGTGGTACCTGAATTAGTTGGGGATACCTGAGCAGTAGGCAGAGATCCACAGATGGGCTCGGAAGGTATGATGATGTAGTGACACAAATTTTAAGGATGAAGCCTGTTAATTCTTGCCCAGATTTTCATCTGCATGTGAGACAATATTAGGTTTATCCCAAAGCTGGTCTTTTAATCCCATGAGTACATTTCTCAGCAAGTCGCGTTGTCCTTATGCTTTCAGGGAACTGACATCTCTTTGGCAATCTGCTGATTAAATCCCCTGGCAGCACACAGCAGAGAGCATTTCAGCACGTCATTCATGGCTTTTTTTTCCGCTGCATGGAAATAGATTGCATCTTCCCCTGCTCAGTAACTTCTCTGGTTAGTGTTGTTTAAGGTTTGAGAACTACATGGTAATGGGGAGTTTGAGTGTATGTTATCTTGCACATGCTCGCGTGCCTGAACCATTGCATTGTAATAACATCTACTCTCTTACAAGCAAGGAGCTGAAATCACACGCCTGGGATACCCTTTGGAATTAGAAGCATATGTGACAACAATCTACTGCTTTTTCACTGAAAAAAGTAGGTTGTTCTGGAACCAAGGGCATGGGGGTCCTTGTTGGGCAAGAATGTGATAACCTAAGATTGAGCAACCTTTGAGTTTATTTGGGCACTCTAGTGAAGGCAACTAGTGACTGAACCTTCTGGCCAATGCGCCACAAATACAAATAACATAATTTGGAAGAAGGAAAAAGTATCACTGAACGTGCCAAGACAGTCAGAGGGGCTGTGCTTGAGGGACCTTCAGCACAGGGCAAAAATCACAGTCACAAAATTACAGAAGGTAATTGCATGGTCAGCCAAAGCACACCACAGGTGCACATGTGCAGACATCCCTCTGTTCCAGCTGTTTCCACAGCTCCTCTGTGGAAATAACCCCAACAGGCTTAAAACAAAATGGATTTTGTTAGATCACCACAAAAAAAAGTCTTGAGAAGCATTTTGAATATGATTTAGCAGCGAGCCCTTCAAGCACTGAAGGATCCCTGCAGACTAGGCTGCATTACCAAAAGTGTAGTCAGCAGATCAAGGCAAATTATTATTCCACTTGATAGGTGTGAGGCCTCACCTGGAAGATTACACCCAGGACTGGCTCCTCAGTACAAGATGAGCACTGACAAACCTCAGCATGGCCGGCAAAAGGGCCCCACAGCAGAGGGCTGAAGGAGCTGGGTTTGTTGAAGAGAGAAGGCACCAAATTGCTGTCTCCTCCTACCTGAAGGAAGGCTGTAGGGAAGGTGGAGACAGACTCTGAGAAGGCAGCATGGTAAAAGAACAAGAAATAATGGACACAAGTTGCAACAAGGGAAATTCTGAACATACATAAGGGAAAATTTCTTCCTCCTGGCAGCAGTTCAGCAGTGGCACAGGTGCCTAGAAAGACTGGAGAATCTCCATCCTTGTAGATGTTCAGAAGTTGTGTGAGCAAAGCCCTGAGCATTTTACAGCAGCATTAGTATCTATATAACCCTTCCACTTGAATATCTTTCCTCCATCTGGCTTGCCACCCTCTGTAGCCCTACTTGACCCATCTTACTTTGTTCCAAGTGCAGATGAATTTCCTAACAGCAGGACCTGGTTGCTTCGGGAATGTCTCCTTAAGATGTGACATCCATGTTCTTCTGAACAGCAACAGTCACCAAAATGTCATTTAAAACTGTTGCAGCATATAAGAGTTCACACACACACACACCCACCACCTTCACCTCTTTGAAAGCAGAGAAACTTTAATAACTTCTTGAGATTCTTGGCTTAGGTGTGTGCATGTTTCTGTGCAGTCAGAGAATCTGTAAGGAGTTTCGAGTGCTCTCTGTTTTCATGCAGAAGTTATGCACTGACTTCGCAAGTTCCCCCTTGTTGAAAAACACACCTTGCCAGCAGCCTAAACTGTAGTGTTTAGTCCACCAGGAGAGCGTTGCAGTGGACGCTTGGCTGATGCACTCACACCATCTTCAGTGTTCACTACAGTGCTGCTAAGGCACCTCTGGGTCTCAGCTGCCTCATATTTCTCACTACGAAGGATGATGCTGAAAAAAGTGGGAGAAGAGGATAGAAAAGAGGGTGGGGAGCAGTAAAATATTGAATTAAGGCAGATGCAAAACTCGAGAAGCTCTATCACAGCAAGACTGGAGCTCACCATCTCACCTACGTATTTGTGTTTCTTCAAAACTGGCTGAGGAAACTGCAGTTTGGGGAGCAAAGATTTGCAGCATATCCATCAAATTCAGGGTAAGCATGCCAGGGCTGGAAAAAGGGAGATATATTTCAGGAAGAGAGAAAACAAAGTACTCTGAGCAGCTGCAAACCCATTAGTCTAGTCTCAGCAGAGCATAAGGTTAAGAACAAATTACAGAAGGAAAACAAAATTAAAGCTACAGCAGTAAGTGGAAAATAGAATCAAATACGAAATGCCCTTAACTCAATCCCTTTCTTTACCTCCTTTCCCTTACCTGGACAAAAAAAAAAATTAAAAAAATGAAATCAGTAAATCTAATCTATCTGGATTTCAGTAGGGAATTCGATACAGTAAAGGCTGGAAGACAGCTAGATAAGCTGAAGTGAAAGGAATTAGTGGGAGAATTTTAGGTGAGGAAAGCGCTGGGGGAAAGCAGATGACGTGTGGAGTCAAAAGGGAGAAGTGTTACTGGCCTTGGGAATAATTCTGGGAATAATGCAGTAATGGCTCTGGCTCAGGAAAAAAAAAAAAAAACAAACCAAACAGCATGAAAAGGAAGTTTGCTGATTAAATGCATTTAGAAGAATTACTCACAGTCTGGAGCAGAGAAGTGTGAGGTCCTGTTCTTCGCTCCTGCTAACAGCAATGTCTCTTACACACAGAGATTCACAGGTTAGAAATGACAGAAGACAGATCTGTGTGCATTCCTCATTCACGAGATGATTATGGAGCTCTGATGTGACGTGATCACAAAGACAACAGCCTTAAAGAGATCATTATGTTCATCTTATTTAGGATGCTATATACAATTTGTCAACCATATTTGGAAGTGGGCTTGGGGCTGGCAGCAGTGTGGGGGAGTTGGAATAACAGAGGCTGTCTCCATGCCTCTCCCTGCTCTCCGTGAGTGGATGTGGAAGGGGGACGGTTTCTTCAGCTTAGCAAAAGGCAAAAATGGGTGAACTTCTCTCTAGAAATCTATTTTATACACAGGGATGCACCCAGTGAAGTGAACCATTACAGAAGGGAAGGATCTCAGGCATTACTGAGTTGGGCAGTCCCTTTCTCTTCAGAGTTTGTCTCTAAGGCTGCACAGATTTACCTCTCCCTGCAATTTGCTGTGCTTCCTTGGCAGTCAGAACAGATTAGCACAACAAGCAGAGTATTATAAGAAAAGAGGTGCTGAACACAGGCCCACGAGCCCACATTTTCCTGCTCCATCCCCCAGAGAATTTTTCCTTAAAGGGTAAAAGATCAGTCCAAAGTCTTGTGTTCTCTGTGCAGGTGACTGCTTGGTGTTTCTCCCACGTTAACGCCTACTCCCATAAGCCCTCCGAGGAAGGAAATTTAAAACCCAGCATCTCGAAAAAGAGGCGATTCTTTGCAGAAATACACAAAAGCCCATCTGAGTGATATTTACAACACACGTCTGTGCAGACAGCAGAGCCAAAAGGTTTTCATTCTGCTGGATTTCAGCATCAGAGGAACAAGTAATAGGTCCTGAACCTGGTTTACACCTGGACGAGGTTAGTGCTGATCTAATGCCTGACTTGGGGCTGGGGAGGGGGACAGGGGAGGTGGTACACGGTGAGTACAGCTTGCTGTGGCTTGCTTCTGCCAGTGATTTCTGAGGTTTATTTAATATAATTGGGGGAAATGAAACTTGGACGAGACCTTGGGCAATCATCTCATTCATCCTCCTGACCCAGCAACAAGATTAAGTAAGCACAACTCATCCCTGACAGATATTTGTTGAATGTGTTCTCAACAGCCTCCAGTGACAGGACTCCCTTGGCCAATCTAGTCCAGCATTTTATTGCCTGATACTTAAAAAGCTTTTCCTACCACACAGCTTAAGCTTTCACTCATGAAAATGAATCATTTCCACGGCCTGGTTGAAAAGTGCCTTACCACTCTTGACAGTGCAACCTCCCCAAAACAGCTGCATATACTTCCTGGCAATTGCATGCACCTTTTGGCCAGTCCACCAGTGGGTTTGGTTCTGTTTTGTTTGGTGAAAGCCTCATGCCTTTCGCTGTATCAAGACTTGAAATCAAGACATATCATATCTACTGCATCTCCCCTCCCCCAGTCTGCTAGGGGCAGTTACACTGCCAGACAGCGAGGTTAGATGGGCTTGACATGATCTTCCTGATGAATTGAGGTTTGAGGGGTTTTTTAAGGTTTGAAGTACACATGGAGGGGAAGCTAGTTCATACGTGCATTTGCTGCCTGGCAGGGATGAAGAAGGGTTGGGGGTAAAGGGGTTTGGGGCTGTGGCAAGCTGGAGGGGCAGGAGGCACATCCAGCCAGGATAAAATACAGTATGGGACAAGTACTCTGCTGTTGGGGTCCTGGGGATAACAGAGTCTGCCAGGAGCCCCTTGGGTAAGCACCAAAAGCCTGGAAGGACAGCCTGCTGAAAGTGTTTTAGCAGTCCACAACAGTAGGAGTGCATCATGTCTGTGCACCATGAACCCCTCTAACGTTCGTTACAGACTCAGACACACTGAGATTTCCAGAGTAACAGGCTTGGGCTGTGTCACTCTGGGTGGCTTTTCAGGTTTCAGCAGCACTTGCCCCTTTATTGTATCCCAGAGCTTTCCCAGTGTCTGGAGCAGATTCCTTTGGGCAGGGCTCCCACATTTCAGGTAAACTTAATGTCCAGGGAATTATTTTTTTCAGATTTGTTTACAACATCATCAGGGAAAATTCACCAGCTGCCTTGCTTCCTCTCACTGTACCACAGACAACTTATCTTCTAGGGTTACTTCATCATCCTCCTCATGCTGTAGTTTTTTTCCCCTAACAGGCAAGGCGTGTAGCCATGTGGTAGGAAGCGACAGTTCCTGATGAGAAGCAGAGAAAGTTACAATTTCCCCACCATCATGTCCTTCTTCCCCATAGCAGCTCCATCCTTCCCTCATTCCAACTTTGCCGGGTATGGGGAAGTCACCCTGCCCTTGCTGCAAGAAGGCACAATTGCAGACAGCCTCAGACTGCCATCTCCCAGGATGGTCTCCAAGAAGCCATGGCGGTATTTGTGTTACACAGACACAGGGATGAGTGCAGACCTGCAACCACCCGCTCTGTCACATCACTGGTGCAGTTTTATTCCAACCCAGCTACCACTGCTACTGCCTGAGACAAAGCCCAGGTGCAACTTAGGGACACAGAACCACAAAGTGACTGAGTTTGGAAGGGTGTTCTGGAGGTCATCTGGTCCAACCTTCCCCAGCTCAAGCAGGGCTACCTACATCCAGTTGCCCAGGACCATGTCCAGGTGGCTTTTGAATATCTCCAAGGAGGGAGACCGCACAACCTCTATTGTCAACCTGTGCCAGTTCTCACTGACTCTCACGGTAAAAAATGGGTTTCCTGGTGTTCAGAGGGAGCCTCCTGTGTTTCAGTTTGTGAAAATGAACCTGGTTTCACATCACCTCTGAGCCTGTCACTGGGCACTGCTGAAAAGAGCCTGGCTCCCTCCTCCTTGCACCTTTCCTTTAGGTGTTTATATGCATTGATAAGATCCCCCTGAGCCCTCTCTGGCCCAGGCCAGACTCAGCTCTCTCAGACTTCCCTCATAGGACAGATGCTCCAGTATCTCAATCATCTTAGCAGTTCTTCATTGCACTCTCTTCCAGTATGTCCACGTCTCTCTTGTACTGGGGAACCCAAAACTGGACCTATGACTCCCTGTGTGGCCTCACCAGAGCTGATTAGAGGGGAAGGATCACCTCCCTTGACCTGCGGGCAATACTTTGTCTAACGCAGCCCAGGATACCATTCGCCTTCTTTATGGCAAGGGCGCATTGCTGACTCCTGTTCAACTTGGCATCCACCTGGAGCCCCAGGTCCTTTTCTGCAAGCTGCTTCTCAGCTGGGTGGCCCCCACCATAGATTGGCACATAGAGCTGTCCCTCCCCAGGTGTAGGACTCTGCACTTCTCCTTGTTGCATTTCATGAGGTTCCCATCAGCTCATTTTTCCATGCTGTTGAGGTCCCTCTGGATGGCAGTATGACCCTCTGGTGTATCTGCTACTCCTCCCAGTTTGGTGTTATCAGGAAACTTGTGGAGGGTACACTCTGCCCCATCATCCACATCATTAAGGAAGATGTTGAACAGGACTAGACACAGGATTGACCGCTGTAACCACAGGTGGCCAGTACTAGGTACTTGCCTCGCTAGACTTTGCCACCGCTTGGGCCCAGCCATTCAGCCAGAATTCAATCCACCTTACTGTCTGCTTCTCCAGCCCATACATCAACAACTTCCCAATGAGGATCTTATGGGAGACAGTGCCAAAGTCTCTACTGAAGTCAAGGTAAGCAATATCCATAGCTCTCCCGTTGTCTATCAGGCCAGTCATTTAATCACAGGAGGTTATCAGGTTCGTCAAGCATGACTTCCTCTTGATGAATCCATGTAGAATATTCCTGATGATTTTCTAGTCATCCATGTGCCTGCAAATGGTTTCCAGGATTAGCTGCTCCATCACCTTCCCAGGGATCAAGGTGAGGCTGACTGGCCTGTAGTTCTCTGTGTCCTTCTTTTTGTCCTTCTTGAAGATAGGACTAATATTTGCTTTCCTCCAGTCTTCAGGTACCTCTCCCAGGTGCTATGCTCAATCCAAGATTGTTCAGAGTGGCCTTGCAATGACATCTGCCTACTCCCTCAGCACTTTGGAATGCATCCCATCAGGATCTGACTTTATTCTTGTTTTGGAGGCAAGCATGTATCTGCCTGTATCTGTAAGTATTTTCTGTCTAGCTGACAGAGCATGGTCCTTTTCTCATTTGGTACACTCCATCTTTATGTTACTCACGCTCCACAGTGCAGTCTGATTTTTGGGTCGTTTTCCACCATTCAAGCTGAGCACACAACAGTCGTGAACTTGTTCCTGGGCCTCTTGACAGACCCAAAAGCTGAGCTTCTGGATTAAACAGTAAGTTTCTTCAGATGGGAACATCTCTTAACTTTAAATAAGGTCCTAGGGAATTTAGATGTTGCCAGGTGTTCTGCTCAGGGGTATGTGGGACCCAGGGATGCACATTTCCTGCCCGATCCCTCATTGGAAGCAGCGAGTCCCTGGCTCAGGGCAGGTGAGTCCAGAACTGCAGCAGGTACCACTCTATAGGTTCAAGTGCCTCCTTCCCACCTGGCTGTCTGAGCTCCTCTTCCCAGTCAGGCTGTCATGAGCATCTCCACATCCTCAGGGCAGTTCTCAGTCTCACCCCAATGCTCAAGAGTTCCTAGAAAATCTTTTGCATCAATGTCAGGCCTGATTTTAGTGAGTATGCTTGTGTTTTGCAGGGATTCCCTCATCACTGCAGTCATGTGTGGCTTTGTTTCCTCCAACCATGGAGGCAGAGTGAGCATCTGTCACAGAAGCCTTTGGCTCTGTCTGGAGAACCAGCTGTCACCTGAGAAATCACCCCATGCTCATTCCCTCTCTCCTTTTTCTGGAGCAGAGCCCTTCAGGCCTGCCAGCTGACAGCCCTAACGTTCCTCAGATCAGCTCCCATCATCTGCATGTCCTTACCATGGCAGACCTGGCCAGCTGCCCTTCTGGGGCAGCAAGGGGACCGTTCTAGGCAGAGGGCAGGTCCTGCACACAGTTTACATGTTAAAAACTGCAGAAAGTAGGCGATACATTGAAGAAATGTTGCAGGAGCCCAGCACAAAGCCTGGCTGGACAGAGGGATGCTAAGCAGTAAAAGGTAGGACCTGATTTGTGGTTGCACTTAGTACTGAACCTCCTCTAAGGCACTGCTTAGGAAATACCTACCCAGCAGCGAAGACTGCAAGAAACCTTTTTAAACATTATGAGTTTATAAAGCACTAATGTTTTGATGCCTTGGGGAGAGTGAGCTGGAAGTGACATCAGCATGGATAATTTGGGGAGGGGTATAGAGAGGAATTTCTCTGGCTATTCTTCGCTTCAGTACTTGAAGCTTTTGAAATGGCCATGTATTAAAATTGACAGAATTTTCAGCCCTGGCTCTTGTGCTCTGTGAATCTCCGTGGCCGGGCTGGCGATTCTGGCCTGAACTCCTTGCTCTTAATTTTGAGAACCCAGGATGGGGCTGAAACTCACGGCAATTTCTTACCATCCTTCACCTTACACACACCAGCCTCCGTGGTGGAAACAGCATGGCTGCAACTGCACAAAAGGGCAAATGCCTTGCTGCTGCCAGAAACTGCAGGAGTCCTCCCCAGCTGCGGCAGAGCCAAATCTGCTGGGCTAGCGACACTTGCTGCTGGAGATGGCTCTCCCGTACACAGTGACTCTGCAGCACAGCAGGTCTTTGTGGTGGGTGCAGCCTCCCCAACAGACAAAAAACCCAGGGTGTGCCAGAGCAGTTTGGCACCTCGGCCGTTAAGCTGCACCTCACGGTGCCTGCCTGGCACCTCGGGGTCTGGGCCCTTAGTTAACAGACTGGGGGGGTGGGCTTG
>JANHFX010013047.1:0-13534 GCA_027560015.1 Chloroceryle amazona | reverse complement strand
AGAAGGAGTGCTGGGCAACTTTGGTGGCAATGACCCCCCACTTTGGTTAGCAGCTGCTGTTTGTTTTGTGGCTGCCTTCATGACAGTCAGGGTGCGCTCTCTCCACGAATAATGATGATGTTCTTCCCAGAGCATTGATGCCACATGGCTGTGTTTTATAAGCTGCTGCCTTCCAGAAAGTTTTTCATTTTGGTGTTGATGCAGAATGGAGTGAATGGTGAAATCTTTACCCTCAGGACATCCCAGTCACATATCATTTCCTTCTCTCCTTGAAAGGACTGCACTAAAAGTGCTTGGGTATCCCACGGACCGAAACATTTTGCCTTTCATCACAGAGATGGGAATCAAGCACACCTCCCTGCCTGCCCCACAGGGGGCTGGCTCTCCTCGCTCACCCCCTCCAGGCCTCAGTCATGCAGTGTATCCCAGGTGATACTCCCCTCGGTCACAGCAGAATGCTTCATTTTTGACAGTGAATGCAGATGGAGAGCTGGCAGTCCCTCTGCCAGCTGCCCACTCAGAAGGGACAGAAGTAAGGTGCCTGGGCATGTACTTTAAATGGCCCACTTTTCCTCAAGTTAGTGTTTTGATGAACATAATGTTCTGGGAAGAATGAGCTATCACCAAGCAGCATTACCTCTATGTTAAGAAAGGATTTTGACATTGAACTTAAGTCTGAGGACAATGCTGGCACAAGAATGAATTATCACAGGGTGGGACACAGGTATACTGAGGTTGGAAATTAGAAGGAGCTTCTTACCTGCCAGTGCAAGGGTCTGGATCAGCCTTTCAGCAGCAGCAATAAGGCCAGGAAACTGAACTTGTTTTGAGACTATAAGTCTCTGAGCAAGACTAAGCAATGGGGCTGCCTGCCACAGGCCAGGAGATCTCCGCCAGTCCTCTCTTCCTATACAATCGCAGGACCTTTTCATAACAACCTTGGTCTTAAAGCAGCACAAGCTAAGCCAGATGCCCAGGGCTTGCCTGGAAACAGTGCTGGCTGTTTGGGGCTGTGGATGCTGCAGAGAGTGCTGTAAGGCTGTAATTATGCAGGGAGCACAGGATGCACATCCTGGCCGCCTCCAGCACGCAGAGAGCTAGCACCAAAATTGGAGGGGACAGCATGTGACAGGCAGGCCCAGGACCGATTACCTCTGGTGACAGCTGTGTGTCTTGCAGATCTGACAGGATTTCTGATGAGCAGAAGAGGATTCCTCCACACTGCAGCCCACAGGAGCATGTGCCCTTGTGAGATGGGCACTTAAGGGGTTTGAGGCCAGCTCCTCCACTGTCTTCACTCATCTTCATTAACAGAGGCTTACATTCTGTCGTGGTTTAACCTCTGCTGGCAGCTAAACACCACAAAGCCACTCACCCGCCGCTTCCCCCCCTCCACAGCCCCTCCTGTGGGATGGGAATGAAAATCAGGAGGAAGAAAAAAGGGGAGTCCCTATGGTGGAGCTAAGGACAGTTTAACAAAAACAACAGAGAGAGAAGAAAGCAGTAATAATAATAGTGCTAATGAGATGACAGACAAAGCGAGTGATAGAAACCAGGAAAACTCTACGGGAGCCTGAGACACCACACTGTCCCTGCTCCAGCCACATACTGAAACAAGTTGAAAACAAGCACCCCCACCCTGGCCCAGCTCTCCCCTTGTACTGGGGGGTGACTCAGCATAGTACCAAGGACCCCATTGCCCAGCTCTGCTGTTTGTCCCGGCTCTGACCCCTCCCAGCTGCTTGGGCCAGCAGCTGCTGGTGATAATGAGCCCAAACTGAGCCCAGGACAGGTACCCAGCCTGGGCCAGGGCCCATTGTTCACCCCTTTCTCAGAGCAGGCAGGCAGTTGGATAAGATCAGCTTGATAAAGGGCAGTAAAAGGGGATGAGAGAAGGGGATGTTCCAGGAGCAGCTGCCAAGGGAGAAAATAACAGCAGCTCTCCCAGGGCAGCCACAGGCTGGGAGCTGCCACAGTGAACCTGCGGTATTTGCCTTGAAGCACCTCCTGCCTCACTGCTTCCTGCTGCTAGGGCTGGACACCAGCAGCCCTGGACACCAGCAGCCCCGGGACACGGCACACAGCTTCCAGTCACCCCAGCCTCTAGGCACCCGCCTGCACTCAACTGCCCAAAGCAGAAATCCCTCCGTAAAATACTCCACTGCCTGGTCACAGTGAATTACATGAACCAAGGATGAAACGGGAGTTACAGCAAACTCGGTGGTTGACTGTCTGTCTTCTGCTTTTTAATAGAAGATTAAGGCATTGCCAGACTGACATCTACATCTTCTCAATGATAAAGGTTAGGGGTTTCAAGCCTAGCTGCTGACTCATAAGCAGGCAGAAGAGAAAAGGAAAATTACCATGAAGAATGTTGCTGAAATGGCTTGTATATATTCAGAGATTAGTGTAGATATTCTACTGCTGCCTGTGTTATGGCTGGTGTGGTAAGAAGATGTTTTTAATGGAATTTGATCTTTTTAAGAATATGGGGCACCTGTGTGTAGAGCATTTGTCTGTATCTGCCATAAAGGTCAGATATTTAAGAAACAAGCTCCTCCAAAAAGAAACTTTTTTTCCTGATGTTCTAACACCAGCACTTCTTTTCTAAGCCTTTGGACACTGTAGTGAGCTATTGAACCACTGTATAGCATGTCACTGTCCAGAGCCTAGCCTGGCTCGGCAGGGATTAAAAATCACTCCCTGTGAGTGCACGTCCACAGACCCTTTCGGGACACAAGTTTGGTATTCCAGCTTCTCTATTAAATACTCACTTGCTGACTGCACTAAGTGGCAAGCTCAGCAGAGGCCTGGAATGTGACCTTCATCTAAGCTGTGTCACCTCCAGCGCGTGTTGCCTCTGGACCAAGGCTGAGGCAGGCAGGGGGAGGCTCAGGCTGCTGCTCCTGAGATAACTGGAAGGATCAGGAGAGCTGGATGAGTGCTCAGTCTAAACAATGGCTTTGAAGTCAGAGTTGTGATCATGCTGAAATTAATTTCAAATATGCACAGTAATACAAGAAGCCATTTGCATAAGAGGTCACATGGAGTTGCATACGATTTTGCATATTTAAACAAAATACAATAAAGCACAGCTCAGGCAGGTATGTGAAATCTATTTGTGCAGCTAACCATGCAGAGAAATGACATACAATTATCACAGAAGACAACAAATTGCAGCAACCACTCAGGATGCAAAGTCAGCTCAGAAGTTGTGAAACACCAGCTTCTTCCTTCATCCACCATCCTGATAGCTTCTTGGATTCACATTATCGTTATATGAGCACGAGCTGCTTTTCCACCAGGCCCTTCTGGTGCAGAGGATGGTGCTCGCTGTATCATACCACTACTCACTCCTTCACATTTGCATCCTTGGCTTCATCTTTGCAAAACACTTTTCTTATGCCTCATCTTTTCTGTGCATTCATCTGAGGGACTCCTCGCTCACCATGCAGCACCCCAGCTTGGTACTGTTCTTGCCCTTTAGCGGTAAAGGCCAAAGGCCAAAATACCATCTCTGGGGGCCCAAGGACAGACACTGACAGCCTAATTTTGGGTGGTCTCAGTGCTGTGCATCTTCAGAGTGCAATCCCTAGGGCTTAGTTCTTGGTCCCTCTGTAGATCAGGTGATGTGGCCTTTAGCTCAGCTCCTGGAAAATGATGACTTCAGAGTTAATATTAGAAAAGGAAGCTGGCAAGAAAAGAGAACAACATCCCTCAAGCGGGAATGCATCGTCCTTCAAAGGGAATGTCAGGAAGGCTGAGGTCTTTAAACCCACAAAAGGGACTTTCACCCCTGACCTACATTTCAGGACCATCCTTTGTCTCTGAAATGTGGGCTGGGTGTGCACTGAAGTAAGCTAAGCTCTGAGTGCTGAGCCATGAGCATGTACCATCGCACCTGCCTCCCCTTCCTCCACAGGAGGCAAGCAGGGGAGAATCCATTTGCTGCTTCTGAGACAGCTGGAAGGATCAGGGGAGCTAGGTAAGCACTCACGCTAAATCAGGACCTCAGCATCAGCAGCACCCTGGTACCCATGAGCTCACAGCCCTCTGCTTCACCCATCTTTTCCTCATTTACCCAGCTCTCTCAAAACCCCGTAGCTCTCAATTTCTGTGATGATCCCTGGCCCTACTTGCCTTTCCTGACCCATCTTTTAATCCTAGGCACAATTTCTCATTCTGCTCACTTTCTCCTCACCCTGTTTTTTTCCCAGCCTCCCCTATGTTCCTGCTTCCTCATAACTCACTTCTTTAAGGCCTGTGCCTGACAGCTTCAGCTCTTTGTATTTTAGTTAGGCAATTTGTTTCTCTCCACAGGACTTCCTGAGCATCAGCAAAGAATTGTCACCAAAACCTTGGAAGAGGCAGCATTATGCTTAGTCAACATTTCATCCCAGCCCTCCTCTAACTTGCAAGTACTGGGGAAAGATCTGTTTCTTCCTCATCTGCTGCACTTTGAATCACTGCACTGTGTCGTTAGCTACAAGTAAGCTGTCCAGAGTGAGTAGCTACAAGAAACCCCCACTCTGCCAAGACAACCTTTTTGGTCTTTAGTTTTGCCACGGAGGTCCTGATGCTTGGAATAAGGGAAATCTAATTATAAAGGAGGGAATGACACCTCTCTACCACCTCTTAAAACTCCTGTTGCAGATACAGCGAATGCAAGGTAACACTAAGCAGAGCCTCAGGCCTCACTCGTGTCATGTTCACTCACATGCAATATGTCACACAAGAAAGGAATTGGCAAAGCAGAAAAAGGCATCAGAGAGAAACCATTTCAGACTTAAATAATTCATCCCAGTGTTGTCAAATGGGTCTGAATCAGTGTAATGAGACTGGCACAAGTCTCCACCGTGGGTGTGTTTAGCTGTTACACTCATGTTTTGGTTAATGAACATATTCAACCAAAGTCGTGTGTGTTCACAGCACACTAGCCTGGCTGGATTGATTCCCTTGACACTATCAGAGGACACCCACCACTGACTGTCCCTTGGTTTAGGAAGAGTTTGACTTTCTGGGTTACTTTACCACAGCTTGGATGGTACTTGAGAGAATCACAATGCCCATCCAGTCATCCTTCCTTAGGCAAACTAACTGAGAAATCAACCTCATCTTCAGCCAGGCCAGGCTGTAATGCAGATTTGACCACTGCATACTGTAGACATTAAACTGTGTTCCTCTGACATTCAGAAAATGAGCCACCTCGGGCTTGTTTGCTTGCTTGTTTGTTGAACATTCAGAATATGTCCAGCTGTTGACAAAGTCTGGGCTTCAAACAAAACTGGATGCCTTAAAGCATCTGCTCTCCTGCCACTGAAGCTCTAACTAGGAGCCACAGGGATGCAGGACAGGTCCCCGGACCAGAGACTGGCATTTGTTTCTGACAGATTCCTTGTGGGGTTTGATCTGAAGTTGAAGATGGTTTTGCTTGTATTCTGGTCACACCCAGAGAAAGTTGGACTTCGGATCAATGTGGAATTTGTCACTGAATGGTCTATTATTCACTGAGTGCAGTGTGCACTCGGAGACACAGCAGCCCTCAATAAAGATTCAATTCTGCCTCTGAGGATCAAAGCAGGAACAAATCAAGGGAACCATTTAACTCCTTTACATGATGCTGAAATGAGTGGTTGCTTATTTCAGGGCAGTTCATCACAGCAGTTTCAAGTTATGCATTGCTCTTAAACAAATGGCCATCTACACAGCCACATCCCTTCAGCAGGGTGTGGAGATACCTCTAAGTTAAGCTGTCCACCCCCTCTGCACTGACCCTTATGAGTCAGCACAGCTCGTCCATGCTGCCGTGCCCACCCAGCTCATACCATGACCCTGAGGAGCACAGCGATGCCTGCAGCTCCACAGGTGCTTTCCCACCCGTAACATCGGGCCGGCTCGCTTGCAGGTAGTGCTGCAAAGGCACCCTGGAAATGCTCCTTGATCAGGGAAGGTGAGCAAGCACTCTAGCTTGCTGCCAAATCCCTGCATTGACAGGCACTTCCAGCTGACAGATGCCTGATTACTTTTATTTTTTATTTCATAATGGGATAATTTATTGCAGGTTATAGAAGGCACTTGGCTGGAGGGAATCCCAGGTTTGGGAGATGGTTTAATAATGTTTTTCTGAAGTATTCTCCTTCCTGGGAAATCACAGTGGTCAGCAATACCTCATGCTTGGTTCTGACCTGTTGTTGGGGTGATTTTCATGTGTCTTGATGGGGTTGTAGAGTTTTTAGGTGTTCTTTGATTGAAATGATCATATCCATTCCTCCCACCTCTGCTGTCCTTGTTCAGCATGCAGCCCCCCATTCCAGTTCCCTGTCAGAGAACAGGATGCTGGGGAGATGCTAGGGAAAGAGGCATGGCTGGAGGCCAGGAAGGAAGGGAGATGCTGGGGAAGGAGGCAGGGCTGGGATCAGGCTGAAAGGGTGGGAAGTCAAAACGTGTAAGTGGGAGAGAGTGATGTAATGAGGAGTGGTGATGGGAAGGGACTAGACCAGAGTCAGTGTTTCAGGAGCCAGAAGGAAAAGGGGCAGCTTGTGGAGGCAGAGAGCGAGTCCTTGAAAGACAGAGAATGTTTGAGTGAGCGCTGCAGCCTCAGCCTCTGCTGAGAGTGCAGTGGAGGAAAAACATCTGATGACAAAGAAGTCAGCAGGAAGGGCTGGAGCTCTGGCTGGAAGCAGAGGAGGTTTATGCAAGACATTTCACTGCACCAATGAGTACATGAGCCTGTAATTTCAGCACAGTGAGAATCTATCACCTCTGTCAAGTCTCCCCAGCCTGCCCAGCCCCAGAGCCACTGTATACAGTTCACTGGGGAGGATCAGCCAGAGAGGGCAGGTGACCAGTCACCTAAAGCAGCGGCAGTGAAGGACTCTGTCCTCTCACACTCAGCACTGGACAGAAGAGGTGCTGCTCATCCTCTGACGCGTGCATGCACTGGGACAGCTACCATAGGTGTGTGTCTTGCTCTCTGCTGGGCCGGGTGTCACCTCCGGCCCACAGAGATCCTGTCCAGAACACAGGGTGCCATGTGGAGAGGACTGGCCCTGCGGCAGGAGGTGATCCTAGGTCCTTCCAGTGGGCAGAGATTCTAGGGCAGAGTCCGAGGTGAGATCTGGCCTGGGGATCTTGCTCCTTCCTCTGACAGTAATGCAGTGGATCAGGGACATCTCTAGTGCCTGAAGGAGATGGATAGCTAGTGGGGAGCAGGGGCCAGGGACCGTTCCCAGCACCAAGCAATGCTCCTACCATTGCCAGGGAGAGACTCCTCGGAGTGGCCATCGTGTCTGGTGCTGCTCTCCAGTACTCCCACCACACCCACCCCAGCACCAATTGACGCTGGGGCTTGGAAAGAGGGGAATTGCAGGAGACAAGGATGCTTAATTACAGAGCAGCCCTGGAAACCAGCAGCAGCAGCAGCACTGTGGCCAGGAGGGGAGGCAGCAGGGCTGTAAATAGAAAATGCGGAGGCAGCCACAGGGAACAGAGTGAGGGAGGCTTCTGTGCCTGCATCACTCCGTCTCCCTCCCTTCTCCTCAGCTTCTCTCACCTCTCCTGTCCACACTGGCTCCCAGCACAAAACAGCATGTGACAAGCAGCTCCACAGTATGGCTGGGAGGCAGCAGCTCCAGAGGCAGAACAGCTGTTCTGGTTGGAGAAGGGGGTGTGCAAGGCGTCCTCCATCAGGGCCATCTCCCATGGAAATGCATGAAGAGGGTCAAAAGGGCCTTTCTGGCCAGCAAGGAGACCAAGGCAAGATGGACACAGAGACAAATTGCCCTATCTAACCCCGCAGAGAGTATGGGCTGCCAGATGTCTGAGTCCCTGTCTCACTGGGGTCACCCCAGGGTCAAGTGCCTCCAATCCCACTCTGATATCTCCATTATGGCCTCTTCCACAGCAACAAGAGCTCTGCTTTCAGTATTTTGCAAAGGTTTATTTAAAAATGTTGAAACTAACATCCCACAAGAATTGAATATTTCACCACGAGAAGAGAAATCCTACAAAAATATATATCACAGCACACAAGGGCAGGGGAGGGAGAAGAGTGAGACTGAGCAGGGAAGCAGGAGGGAGGATGGAGGAGAGGATGGGAGCTGCAGCAGAACAACACTGAGTGGCAAAGAGAGAACAAGAGAGGAGTGGGGAGAGCAAAACAGCAAGAGGAGAGAGATAACTGAGAGGGAAACCGTGGTACAGGACAGGAGTGGAAAGTGGGAAAACAGTGGGAGAGGGAAAACAACAGGAAAAAAGGAGTAGAGAGCCAGAAGACAGTGAAGGAAGGGGTGCACCCCTCTACGGTCTTGCCAAGGTAGGGCCAGGACGACAGTGAAACATCAGCAAGGGTGCAGCTGGGGAGCTGGAGTTTGGCCCAGGGCTTTTGTGCTGCAGGACTCGGCTCTAAGCCTGTGTCGTAGTTTAATTCGGAGAAATCTGAAGGTGATCATGTTTGAGAACTTGTGGAGAATGAGAAACGGGTCCTTTCCAAAAATTTTTCCTTATCGGGAAAGGGAGTGGGGAATGAAGGGACCAAATTTGCAAGGGCACTTAGGTGCCATTGAGGAAGAGGTAGATAGCCCTCTCTGAAGCTATGGGATGTTTGGCTGGATAAGAGTCCCTGTAAACCCTCTCTGAAGCTATGGGATGCTTGCATTAACAAAGCCAGATCCCTCCAAGAGCTCAGCACAGACACAGTGTCTTCAACTCATCCAGCCCACCTGGATGCTCCCTTTCAAATTGCACAGAAATGTTGGGCAGACTCAGTTTCATTTTCACTCAGTTTCCCTGCACACCTTCCTCTCTATAAAATTTCCACTGGAAAAAATTGATCCAGATCTGTATCCTCTAGTGACCCAGACAACGGGGAAATCTGATGGGCTGTGGTTGAGAAGGTGTTGGTCTCTGCTCTGGCTTGGTGCTTGGTGCAGTCAACCCATCCATGTCTTACAGAGTATCAGCCTGGGACAGGAAAGAGACTGCAGGCACGCTCTGGCTCCGGTCTGCATGGGGGAGGTTGCTTCGTAAGGCTCCAGCCATAGACAAAACAGACCCAGTGAGATTATTTATTGACTGGAAGAAGCCTGTGTGTCCACACACGCTTTGAATGTTTTGTTCCATGGACAAAATGTAACAGTGAAAGTTTGGGCAGGACAATGAATTTGTTTCCCATATCCAACATGTTTTGTGTGAGAGAGTGAATGACTGTGATAAGAATGTATTTGTCTAATAAAAATAGGTCTTGGAAAAGATGTTCAGCATATCCAAGCTTCTGTCATTATAAGTTTTCTCTACTGCATTCCCGAGTTTCCCCCTTATCACAGCATCCATGAAAGGCTTCATTCCCTGGAGATACTCTTAACTAAACCACAGACATGTTAAAAGGAGTGTAAAAAAACCCAAAACACCAAAATCTGATTTGTTTGAAGAGTTTACAAATGCCTGGCCAGACGAGTGCAGTGCAGGGCTTCCCTGCATCAAGTGCTGGAAAATATTTTCACTACCCCTCCTGCAGTGCCCTACTACTTTCTTACAGACCATCTCTCCATGCAGCATGTGGAAAGGGAAAGTCCAAGGACAGCCCTTGAAGTGGCAGAGTCTAAACTCTGGCCTTGTTTCAACAAACACTATTGATCAAAGAGCAATCTAATTAATCCAGTCTGGAATATTACTTAAACCAGTTCAAGGCATTATATTGTAGACTGCCAACAGCAAGCAGTGCAGCCTCTTGCAGACTGCATGCAGATGTCATTCCCCAGCGCTGATGTGCCAGTGAGAGGGGGAACTGCCCCAAGCTGCCCTCGGCCGGTGGGCACCGTGGTGAGCCAGGCAGCGGGCGGGACCACCCAGCTGTCCCTTTCTCTGTCCTGTCCATCTGCAGCTTGAATGTCCACCAAAGCCTCAAATGGAGCCTGAATAAGGAAAAGGATAAGTAATAGATCGATCTAGGGTAAAGCAATAACATCTGCTGTAAGGGGAGACTCAACCTGTGCTTAGACTGGAGACCTCCAAAGTCCTTTTCTATCTACACCTTTCAGCCATTTGTGCTTTTAATAAGCTGGTCATTTTATTTGACTTGTCATTTTCTTCAAATGTCTACTGTTTTTAGCAAAGCTTACTGGAGTTTACACTGTCATTTAAATGTCCTTCACAGTGAGTCACATGTGACCTGAGATCAGCTGGGTAAATCAGCAGAAGCAGGCCTCTTATGAAACTCCCTGTGTTTTTTCCCATGAAGAATAGGCCTTTACTCCAGAGATAAAAGGTGAAAGGGTCCTTTCCTTTCCTCCAAGCTGACTTTTGTCAGAGACCTCGTATGGTGCATTAAGGCCTTCAAATTGTGAGTGTGTCTGTCCTGTCTCTGGCCACGTCAGCCCAACAACCAAAGGTGTTTGTACAGTATAGTCACATATACCTAAAGCTACATCATTTCAGCTCAGTGCCGGTCAGTGTGGGGTCTGTGAATTACTTTGACGGTGTCCACAAAAGCCAAGGGAGAGCAAATATTGTCATCAAGATGAAATTCACCATTTCACGCTTCCTCAAAGTCACACCCATGGGTCCACACATAGGAAGATGTTGAGAACACTGATCTTGCTCACAGAAATAACCAGCAATGTGGCTGCCTGCCCTACCGACCACCACAGCCTCAAAGTACACACTCAGGCAACCTGGCTGCACCAATACCTGTGCAGTGATTTTGGGCACCCCAGATGTCCCCTCTCTCATGTCCTTGGTGAGCGCTGCCTTGTGGGTCTCCTGTCACCTTGCATTCCAGAAGAGACCTACCAGCAGTTCATTGGCAACCCTCCAAATGTTTCCAGTGTCAACTCTAAATTGCTCTTTGTCATCCCAGGCACAGAGAGTCACATCTGCTGCTCGTTGCCTGTGGCATAAATGTCTGAAAGCTATTCTCTACCTCAGCCCACCAAAATTCAGGTTCCTCGTTCCCAGCTATACCTGCATGCCATGCCTTAGCTGCTTCAGCAGTATCCCAGTGTACAAGATACTGGCTAAATAACATGATGGGCAGAGAGCTTTGCCTCAGATTTTCTGAAGAACATCACCATAGACTGACATTCTTCAGAAAAACCTTGCTGAAGGAGACTGAGGAGGTGGAGGGGGACAGCAAGGAAGCGTCCAAGATCAAAACATTTGGAAAGCTAAAGAAACCTTTTCCAACCTTAACTGGCTAGACTAGTGGTGGTGGGAGAAACTGAGAAAAAAACTGAGGACAGAGGGAAGAAGAAAGATATGACATGAAGAGGAAGAACATTGTTAGGCAGAAAGAAAATAGAAATACGTGAATATCTTCCACCTAGAGGGGAGGTAATATTTTCATCAAGGAAATGGGTTGCTGAGGGGGCCCCGGTGCTGTGTGGGCCTCTTCTGACCAAGCTTCACCCATCCTTGGGACCCCTGGGAGGGCCAAGGCCTTGGGTACAGAAGAACCTGTCACCACCTGAATCCCCAACTCAGGGAAGCATGAGCCCCGATGGGCAATCCTGCAGCCATTGAACTCCAGATGTTCACTTCAAACCACAAGACATAGGAAGGGACACACAGAGGGTTTAGGGCCCATGGGGACAGGGGTATGTCTTTCCACATCACCTACCCCTGATGTCAGGCATGCACTGATGAGAGTGATGGAGATCCAAAAGTGTGTGTGTGTCTGCGTGTGTGCTAGGAGAGGAGCTGGGGAGGCCAAGATTTCACACTACCACAAGCTGTTTTCCCTCCCATCATCCTGCTCTCTCATCACTCTGTCCTACGTGGGTGGGGAAGGTCCCCAACCTTCCCCCAGCAGGAGGCTAGGGAGGCCCAGCTCATCCATTTGCCCAGGCACATCCTGGTGGCATTAGTTAATAATGGTGGTGGCAGGCCATGGCACAAGGAGGTCATTTTTTCCTGGGGTAGCAGAGGTGGCAGGGGTCTGTGCTTGCCAGCTGTGACAGAGGGGTGTGGGGAGCCAGCTCTGCTTCTCCCATGAGCATCACAGGTTCACCAGTGGGATTCTGGGGGAAAAGGGAATGGAAAATTCATTAGCAACAGGCATTTATACTGTCCCACCACCCCTGGTAACCGACCAGTTCCTTTGGCCTGCCTCGACCTGCCTGGCCCCCTGTGTCCCACCACCCCCTCCCCCCCTAGCTCACTGGCCGCTCACCGGTTGAGCTGGAAGGCCGAGCTTTTCCTTTGGCCCCCCAGTTTCTCCACACCCTCCTGGCCCTGCCTGGAATCCTCAGCCTCAGGCGTGGGTGACAGGGATTCACTGTAGGGCCCCAGGATGCTGACAGTGGTGGGGGAGAGGTCTGTGAGGGGCTGCTGGCTCTCCTGCTGCCTCCCGCTGCTCTGCTGTCCCGAGTGACGCCGGCGTTTCTGATTACGATCCCAGCTTCAGAGAGAGACAAAGGATGAGGTGAAGACTTCCCCTCAGAGAAGCCCCAGCCCTCGAGGAGAGAGAGCTGTGTCGCGCCACTACACTCAGCCATGCGCCAAGCCTTGCAAGGCCTTACGGCACCCGGTCCACACCCTTAGGGCAAATGGGACCCAAGCCCCCAGTCCTCCTGCCCACCCACCTGCAGACACTGGCATGGTGACAGCCACTCACCAAAACTTGAATATGATCCCGGTGGCAACCAGGACAATGATGATGGAGATGGTGATGGTGACGTACAGTTGGGGGTCCACACCTGCGAGACAGAGGGGAAGAGGGGGGTGTGATGGCCACCCCTGCTGGTCCCAGAGAGCAGCAGTGCAAAGGGAGGTTCCTCTGGGGCCCTCCTGATTTTTGCAGAAGGAGCTGCTCCTATGGGGACGGGAGGTGAAAGGAGCAAAGGGCAGATTTACCTTCCCCCCGGGGCCCAAACAAGAAGGGCCGCAGGGTGGCTGGGGTCTCGCGCAGGTTGAGCCCCGCATTGTGCAGGAGCGAATGGGAGTTGGGCTGTGCCGTTGCCATCCCGTGTGGTGAGACAAAGGTGTATCCCAGAGGCGGGAATCCTGGGTTGGCCGAGTTGGTGTCCCCTCCATCCTCATCCGACACCGTGGGGCCCCACACAATGGCCCATGGGTACTGGGAAGAGGGCATGCCATCCTCAAATCCGGAGGGGGTGGCAGGACGTGTCCCCGCCGCCTGGCGCCTCAGCCGCACAACATAGCGCAGCTCTCCCCCCTGGGCTGCCAGGGCCCGCTGGCGCAGCAGGGCGAAGCGAGAATCCCTCTCCAACAATGAGGTCCTGTCCCAGATGCACATGGCCCGTGGGGCCGAGGGGCTCCGACGGGTGCAAAGAGGCCGAGCAGCTACTGGGCCTCGAGAGCGAAGAGACCAGGCACCAGGAGGAGGGACCGCCGAAACCAGGAGGAGGAGATGCCAAAGCTGCAGGGAGTGGATGCAGGAGAGGAGTGGAGGCATCCTGCTGCTAGGTGGAGGGGAGGAAGAAGAGAACCGTATCTGAAACATCCCTCCCGTTGAAAGGCCAAGCCTGCAGCCGCCATCAGCAGCCCACCACCCACACTCCCGCCATCTTCCTGTGCT